>JAPYYW010000996.1:0-72561 GCA_030522545.1 Cremastinae sp. A BG-2022a
TAATTTAATATCATCAAATATGTAATTTCGAAGTATTAACCCTTCTACAGATTGACCATTCTTCTTTTCAATCCCCATTTATTCATCGAAAATGAAAATTTCAAATTATTTCACTAATTTAATATTGTAAAATATGTAATTTGGAAATATTGATTGTTCTGTTTATTGATCATTCTACTTTCCAACTCCCATTCATTCATCAAAAATTAAAATTTCAAATTATCTATACTTTACTAATTTAATATCGTAAAATGTGTAATTTCGAAATACTAACTCTTCTATACAGATTGACCATTCTACGTTTCAACTCCCATTTATTCATCGAAAATAAAAATTTCAAATTATTTCACTAATTTAATATTGTAAAATATGTAATTTGGAAATATTGATTGTTCTGTTTATTGATCATTCTACTTTCCAACTCCTATTCATTCATCAAAAATTAAAATTTCCAATCATCTAGATTTCACTAATTTAATATCATCAAATATGTAATTTCGAAGTATTAACCCTTCTACAGATTGACCATTCTTCTTTTCAATCCCCATTTATTCACGAAATATTGATTGTTCCATTTATTGATCATTCTACTTTCCACCCCCATTCATTCATCAAAAATTAAAATTTCAAATTATCCCTACTTCACTAATTTAATATCGTAAAATGTGTAATTTCGAAATACCAACCCTTCTAAAGATTGACCATTCTACTTTGCAACCCCCATTTATTTATCGAAAAATAAAGAAAGCGTACCAAGGCTGCGTCTTATGTCGGATACTTTTAAGGAATGGCTGCGTATTACATTTATATGTTCGAGGCATTTCATTCAGATCGAAGCCATTATCCTTCATACGGTTGATCGGACGTATAAAGCTTGCGACACGGACGCAAAAAGAAAGAGAGAGAGAGAAAGAGATCGGCGTTACGAAGAGTGTATGCGGAGATACAGAAGCCGAGGGAGTTATATTTCCAATTCCTCTCGGTTGAACCCTCTCCAGCTCGTTCCGATTCGGCGACTTTTCAAGTAAGGGGATAGTATATCTCGTCCCATGGCATTGCTCTTGTACATATGTATAAATATATAAATACATTCGGATGTAGACATACATTCGATCTCGAGGACAGATCAGGTCATCCGATGTGGCTCGAGGGTTCCCTCCCTCGCCGAAATACACATTCGGCGACTCGGATCTCCACTGGCTTTTTTTCCAAGCTTCTCTTCCTTTATATCCGCGATTTTTGCTATTTCTTTCGCGCTTTTACTCCCACCACCACCATCGCCATCTTTTTCTTCTTCTTCTTCGGTCTCTTTTTTATTTTTTGCCCGCTATCGGGCTCCGCATCTCGCTGTCCTCTTCTCCGATACCCGAGACGACGATGACACATAAATCCTGATTTTTTTTTCTCTTTTTTTTGCACAGCGCACCCTCCTCGTGATCTACGGACGATCCGGGAGGATTTTTTACACATCCGTTCAGAGTATAAGAGAGAGAGAGAGAGAGATCGAAAAAAAAGAGAGAGAGGCGGAAAATGAAAGAGAGATAAAATGTATGACGGGCAACAAAAAAGCACAAAATGTTCGCTTTTACCGCGCATCGGGCCAAATGGAAATAAAATTCGAGATTATGGAAATGGAAACTCTGTATACGCTATGTGTACATAATATTGAATAACGAGTCCCGTTCTTTTTGCCAACGATGATGACGGGACGAGCCCTGGGTTTCTGGTCTTCTCGATTTTCTGATATTTCTATTAGGCCCAAAAACTTAATTGTCTTTATTTGTCTTGTTGAATGATAAAAAAGTAAAAATGGATTTTTGACTTTCTATTTTTTTAAATTTAGTCTCTGTCCTATTCAATTGAATCATTCGTTTTGTCTTGCAAAAATTTTCAGGAATTACCTATTATGAATTCGATATCGTCGAGGACACGAAAAGATATCGCCACTTGAAATTTTGAGATTTTCCTATTTTCGATTCTCGAATAATCAGGCTGGAAGTCACGAATACGCTACTTTTTTCAGCTTATGTGAAATAAACTTGCAACGCAATTTCCTATAATTCATGTCAGATATACCTGGCCAAATATGTATAATATGTATTCAGGTAATGTATACCTGAATAGTTCGGGGATCTTAAACATAAAAAAAAGAGAGAAAATTCGTCAAGCGTAACGAGAAAAATTTTTTTTCAAATTTTTGTTAATCCTTCGGTCATTGTTTCCATGGTGATCGTAGAAGAATCGCAAAATATTAATTCAAACATGTCAAAAAAGATAAAGCGGCAGCGTTGCTGCTCGTATATTTTAAAAATTTACAAAAATCTCTTGTCAATTCAATGAATTCATTTGTCCTAAATTGACAAATTTATAAATGTTCTATAAGAAAAAATACTAATTTGCAAAATATTTTTCATTTTTCATTACATTGTTCATAATAACTTTTATAATATACGTTGATAACTCCCTAACATTCACAGTTAAAAATTTATTATATATAGTTCTATTTCTCATGTTCACTTCATGAAATTCATTGATTACTAGCATTCACTATCATATTGTATTTTTTTCTCAAATATTGAATAATTTTATAATCAGATGATTTTTGGTAAATTTCCATTGAACTATTTAAAGTAATTTTGAGAAGAAAAAATAGGAAGTTTGGTATACAGTTTTTGAATACTCGCAAACATCGCCTTCTACAAAGTTGAACGAAGCGAACGATAGAAGCGTGTGTTCGTAGCTGTTAGAATCTGCTCGATAAACTCTCGGGAAGAACTCAAAAGAGATAGCGAGTATTGCGAGGTTGTTTGCAAACTGCTCCCGTTTGGTCCTTCCTCTCCTTCGTGTTTGCCCACCATTCTGTCGAGGCTGTGAGGAGAATAGCCCGTGTTTCGTATTAAACTGTAAGGCCAAGTATGAAAATGTCTGATTCTTGAGTTTCTTCTCACGTTGGCGCCTCCATAATGTACACTGGGCACGAATTTATCTCCGCAGACGAGCAAGATGTTAATAACTACGAAGACGTAAACTCAAACGGAAGTCCCAAAATGCCATTCTGCTATATACATTGACGCAAAACGCAATAGTAAAAATTTAGCAACTTTCAAAAATAGTCAATCAAGTTTCATAATTTTTGTGCTAAATCATAATTTTTGTGCTAAAAGTATGAATAAATCATATGAAGTTTAAAAAATTTCATCTTTGGTGACTATATGAAGATGGACATAATTTGAGACATATCGAATTGTAGTGTTGAAACCTTTTGTTAAAACATTTATTTTAAAAATAATTAGAAAATATATGTGTATAAATTATATGGTTATTTTATATTATCAAAAATTTGTAATTCGATGTTGATATAACAGGGAGGATAGGGAGAAATAGCTAGAAAGTAATTAAGTTCAGTTGGTTATTTTTTGTTTGCCAAAGAAAAAAATATATTATTGGTTTCTTAAGATGACATTCTGAATAGAATATAATAATAAAAAGTAGCATCACAATCCTCTTAAGGTAGTTCTATCCGTACGGTCAAATCAATTTCAATCAGTTTTTATTTCATTTTATCTTTATATACCATGTGGTTTTTGAGCTTAAGTTTATTAAGAAAAGTTGTTGCAAATCGATTAAAAAACAACATATACTCAAAATTGAAGGTCATCCAAGGTTACCTGTACATGTTATGTATGTATGAAAATTTAAAAAATCATAATCTTAGGATTTTTTTTAAACCAATGGAAGCTTCTTTGAAGTACAATAAAAAGAGCTGTGCGAAATTTTAACAAGTTCCACTATCCAGAAATCAAGGGGAGGGTAGGGGTTTCAGCGTGAAAAAAAAATATTTTGCGAATTTTTTTCATTTATATGGATACAGTAAATTTTTTGAAATCTTTTGTACATTGTTAAGTGTCATTTAAAGAACATTCCGTGAAATTTGTACGCGAAAATATGTAGGTATATTATATGTAGAAAGTGTGTACCAAGTTTGAAATAAATCGGTCATGTAGTTTTCAAATGGCAATAAACACTGACTTTGAAAAAATGGTTTCGAGAAAAACGCGTTTGAAGTTTTAGATGCTATGAATAAACAGTGTTAGAGGAGCGGGACTAAATAGCCAATAACTTCGAGAGTTTTGTTCTGATTGACTTGAAATTTTGGGATTATATTCTTGAAACGTTTAACTATAAGAAAAGACAAAAAAAATCGATTTTTCAAAAGTGCAAACCCCTACCCTCCCCTTAACACGTGCTGAGATGGGAGACTGCAGTAAATTTCGATTTTTGACAATAAATATCTCAAGTTTTACATAGTGAAACCTTTTTAAATATAATACACAATTGCACATTGTATGAAAGAAGGTTTTTGCAAATTTTCAATAAAATCCTAAGAAAACGATTTTATGATAAAACTACCTTAAGACATCGATAACTTACAGTTTGTACTTATAAAGTATCTCGTATTCATAATGACATATCGGGACAAGAGTATTCTTCTAAACCTCATATTTTTCATGACTCCACGTTAAAGATTACGAGATTCCATAAGAAGGTCTTTTGATGAGTATTGTTCGCCTTAATTCGCTTCTCTTTTGATCCCCTTTTATTTAACTTGTTGGTTTTTTTTTTCTCTGGCCCTTTGTTCCCCCTTTCTCATCCCGCTCCTCGTCGCCTTTGATTGTCTCATCGTCGTATTTCGGCCTCTCTCATCTAGTTCCACTTGGGTCCGCGCGGGATCTCTGCCCACCCGGGATCTCTCTCGTTCACGTTTACGGAGGCAGTCTACGACCCTCTTTATCGCATATGTCTGTCCGTTCGCCGCTGTGTATATTCGCCGAGAGAGAAGAAAAAGAAGAAGAAGAAGAAGGAGCCTCTGCCACCGCCGCTTTGTCCTCCTCTCTCCTTGGCTCTCACCAAGACCAAGGCATCTCTGCTTTCGTGCAAGAATACGCGAGATTCTCCTTCGAGATAAAAGCCCTGCCGTTCTAGCCGCTTCTATGCCCATACGGCTCGTGTTATTTCGCTCATTCACTCGTCTTTTCTTCTTATCTAGTCTCGTGAGCGCCCGGGATTACTTCGTAAAATAAGAGAAACGAGGTGAAAAAAGGATTATTCCGCAGGATCATCACAGCCTGATCTAGCACATCGCGTGCCGTTTGCTACTTACATTTTTGTTTATCAACGCAATGACCGTACACTTTTCTTTTTTCCTTTGCTCTTTCAGATTCATCACGTTTCTGCGGTGAATCGTTTTTCAGAGATTTTAGATTATGTTTTTTTGAACGCGTTGCCAGGATATAAGGAATTTGAAAATTCACGGAAATTTTTGCTGAATTTTGCAATTTATTTTCCTTACTAATGCATAGTGAACATTTTAAAAAATATGTCAAATTTGTTTCGCTTATTTGAAATTTATTTATTTCAATTTTAAATTAATTTCAAATTTATTTACTTGAAATAATTGTACTCCAGTTAAGTCGTAAAATGAATTTGTTTGTTGATATAAAATTTATTAGATTAAAGAAATTTTTGAATTTTATACTAAGTTTTATTCTCAGGGTAAATTTTTAAATTTCACTGTGCACGTTAAACTATTTGAAACTATCGCGCAACTTTTATACATGCTATTGACATTTTATGAATTATTGTAAATGACTTTTACTTTTGTTAACATCAAAAAGTTTGATGGATACTCTAAAGAATATTTGATCAAAAGATTAATTTATCATTTTTTAAAGCACATTGTTCTTTTTCATCGGTATTCTTCGAATGTCTCGTACTAATATTCAGAATCATTTTTACCCTGTGCAAAAAGCCATTTTTCGAGCAAAAGTTCGATATTCGTTATCAAGAATGTCACGAGCATTACAATCCATCGAGTATTAGGATGATACTGTGGCTCGGAGCGATTGGAAAAAGGACGATTTCCAGACGAATCGATGAGTCCGATCTCGTCAGCGAGCGGGCGTATCGAGAGCCGAACGGCGGGCGTACTCTGGATAAATTCGCGAGCGAACGTTGCTTCTGTCCTCTTTTAACGACCTGCACACGCCAAAGCTTTTTTCGATATTCAGCGATTTGGCGAGAAGATAGCGCAGGACAGAGGGTTTTTTTTTCTCGGACAGGACGCGAGGAGTGAAGAAGACAGGGGACGATTGATGATGAACGATCGATCGATCGAGGATGGGTGACGGATGCGAAACTCGTTATCCGCCTCAGCGTCCTTCGGCGAAACGAGCCGGTATTTGTCGTCAATTAGACACGAGGCTCAAACTCGGAGTTGCCGTGTCTTCGTGCGTACGCGATTTGATGAGGCGCGAAAGTTACGAGCTATGAATAAAGTGCGAGAGTCGAAGATCGATCGGTTTCGAGAGAGACGCCCGGAATACGAACCTCAGTCAACTTTGGCCATTATTAGGATCGTTGACGAAACAAGTGGCGTATCGCTGAGCGTCGTCGAGAAAAATCGCTAAATAAATCGGCAAACTCGTTGCGGCTAACGGTGATTAGGCTTTGCTTGTGATATTTACGAGGGTGACGAATCTCTCGCTCACCCTTTCCTCGCAATTCCCCGTCTCGTTCTCACTGGGACCTGGAACTTCGCTCCTCCGAACGGGCAACCTTAATGATCTTCCTGATTACTCCAAAGTCTCGGAAAAGGACCGAGAGTTACGGAACAGAAGATGAAGTGAGAACGATCGCTCGAGGGACCGAGTCGATTATATGGAAAAGGAAATTACAAATCTTCTCTTAAGGATGATTAATTTTCAGATGCCAAGCTACGGCTCAAACGATGAATCATGATAAAACATATAAATGTCTCCAACGAGATTCTATATTTGAATGTTTTTTCATTTGTTGGAAAGCGAGAAAGTCACCCTCGCGAATGCGCTATTTGGCCGTCTCGATTAGCAGTCGACTTTAAAATATTGAAGAATAAATTGAATTGTCGAGTACAGGGATGATTGGATCTCAAGTGGAAAAACAGAATTTTAGCTCGAGAGTCTGCGAGCGTTTGACGATTGGAGTGTTTGCTCGGTAGACTCGTCGGAACGCGGCGAATGTCAAGGACAAGGGCAAAACTGCTGGCTGGTTAGCTCGTTGGAACGTGAAGAAACTATAGCGATACAGTGTGGCCGAGGTGGTGGGTTGTTGTAGAACTTGGTGATGGTGGTGGAGGTTCAAGTGCGCGACGTCGGTGGTCGATATTCGTAGCGGCGCTCTGCCAAAGTTACGATTTCGTCCGAATAGATATCGATGAGAATGCAGCCGGTGAATGCGGACCCTTGGCTCCTGGCCCCCTTGTTTCTCTCTCCCACATCCCGGATTGCGGTTATTCCTGATTCCTGGGATAGTGCACTCCTGTATATGTCTACTTTGAAAATATTCAATGCCGCAGATTCATCTCTCCCTCTCTTTTTCCATTCGGCTATTCCGGTTTTAGAACACAGTTTTGAGAAGCCATCCAGAGACTGGCTATTCATGCGGAGCTCTGAAAGGATGCAGCTTCCTATTAGCGTTTCCCATACTATGGAAATTTATTCAGGATCGGAGAGGCAGACTGCATCGTGAATGAAACGAACCACATTTGCTACGTATCATACGTACGAACCCTATTCCAAAGTCCGCCTTTCTCATCTCTTGGAAAAACAACTCGTGTGTGGGGTTTCCTCATCATTGCCTGGCAAATAAGATGAAACAAATAGGTATTTTGGGAAAGTCTCTGGATATTCAATCAACGGTAGAGCAGCTTTGAAACTAAAAAACCTTTTGTGGTTTGGCCAAGCGTGTCTTTTTTCTACCTTCATATCGGACGACTTTGGCGTCGGTGTAGTGTCACACGCCACTGAAGTGCCTTCCAGCATCCGTGACGTCTTTTCCTTTCCAGGCCATCCAGTCTGTGGCCAGATAACGTCGTCTCAAGCAACGAACCCTCGTCTCTCCATCAACGCCTCTGCGACCCTTCCAGTGCTTTCGATCCTGAATATCAATGACGACCGGCTTAACGTCCGTTGCATCTCACAGCTAAAATACCACAATCTCCAAAGTCTACCAGCATTTTCTCTTCTCAACGAGGCCTGGGGAAAAAAACGTACTCGCGGCAAGGTCGATGACAGTCTCGAGTACAAATTTACAGTTTATCACCGTCGAGGCTGCAAAGAACTTAAATTAACCTCGTGGAGTTTCACAATAACGAAACTTTCATCAATACCCATCCACTTCCGTCCGGGTACGCTCAGCCTGGAAGTATTAGGAGCGAGACTGCTGAGGAACGAATAAATGAGTTTCCGCAGGGCAAAGTTACCTTTTTATGCAAGCGATAAAAACTGAGGTCGGCGTACCTGTACGTAGCAGTACACAGAGCCGTAGAACGAGTGAAACCAGGGGAATAGAGCGAGAGCGAGCAAAGGTGAACGCGAAGCAGAACCGTCCCGAGAGTCCAACCAACGGAACTCGGAGCTGAGGGACTTGAAGTACTTTCCAACTTTCGTAGTACTACCAAGAGTAGCCTTGGAAAATTACAAGACCGGTCGAGGCGAAACTGAATGAGAAATAACTCGGAACGTTATCTTCTTCCCGAGAAGCCTTAACAACGTGTTTCCCTATTCAGCCAGGATAAACTAAAAAAATCCCGATAAGGAACGAATCGATGTGTAAACTTTGCAAAAAAAAACGTCATAAACGACCTAACGCTTATATCTGGAAAGTTACATCTTTTTCTTACGAGCATTTCAAATTCTACAGGCTGGGCTTTCAAAGTTCTCGTCTCTTTTTTTCTTTGAAAAGTTTGCAAGGGTGGTTGGACCTCGGTCTATCTCCGAGGCAAGATTCGAACCCATCGTAAAACTCGTGTAACAAAGAATCTTTCTCTGTTCTTCAGCCAAAAAAGAGAATGGGCAGAGAGGCCAGCTTTCTTTTCAAGGGTCACTTCTTGTTTCTCCTTTTCCGTCGAAGGTGCAACTTTGCGGACATGGAATAGGCGGGACTTTTACTCTCGTGTAGATTTCACCTCGATATAAGATAAGGACAGATATGAGAAACCCTTCGGACCTCCACGACTTTGGCACGGGACCGGTTCAATTTCTTTGATACGGACAATTTTTTTCGTATGAGCTTGCAGTTTGCTCTCATCCTTCGATTTCCTTTTCCGGGTACGTTTAAAGCTTGAGAAAATTCGTGCCAGGGTGGAAAGTGTATTCTGGATTTTTCGTGTTAGGTCAGCTCAAATTCGTTCTCTCCCAGACCATTTCTGACGGATCCAATCTCCATTTCCCCTGGATTTCTCCAGTAAAAGTGCAATTGCTCAATTTCACGTTGAAAGACACATACCTAGAGTGAACAGAGCGTCGGATGCGAACGAGCTACAGGACTTATCAGCAAATCTCGAATGCGTCGAATCTCACTTAGAGAGATTGGAAGAAATATCTGTCAAAAAGTTTGTTCCTCCGAAAGCTACTCTCCCGAAGACTACTCGATGCTCACTTCGACCGAGATATCTAGAGAAAATGAGAATCGCTGATAAAAGGATGACCTAAAAGCTTTCGGATTAAACTTTCCCTCGTTTGCGATGCCCTTTAAACGTAACGAATTTCTCTATTGATTCAACATTGGCAAGATTCACTTTCGAAAGCCTCAGCTGCGAAGGGATTAGCGCCGAGTTTCCTGTTACCAGGAACTTCCTGTTCTCCTTTATCTCCCACTTTTCTCGAAAACTGGGTTGTTTTTCTGCAAGAGCCTGGGCGCTCGATGAAGGTCCTAGCTCAACACGGACCCGGGGATCCGGAGGGTGGGCAACATCCTGCGATAAAGTCTTTGGGAGGGAACACCCTCGTGTTTCTTCCATCGGACTCGACTCCCCATCTCGTATCTTTTACGAGTATCGTTTTCAACGATCCGACAATGTTTTTTTTTCTTTTTCGTGCGAAAACCCGCTGGTGTTCTTGCATGCAGCTCGGAGCAGGATGCCAGGAACATCCGGCAGGGTCGTTACCCAAATGAGCCGCACTCACTTCCACCATTCGACGCCGTCTGCTTTAAGTCTACACGGCCACGGGCTGGGTCCTTCGCCCGGCAATGTGGATAGAGCGGGACAGGCGCGTAGCGATTCGCGATGGAGTGAGACGGAACGAGGAGGGAAAAGAGGTTGAGGACTGTGGAAACTCGGCTCGGAGGGCTGCGATGCTGGTGGTGGGTGGTTGGCGGCCGGGTGCTCGTGGGAATCAATGGCGCAGCTGACGAGACCTTAGCCACCGTTGTGGCGCGCATGTGCGCAGACGATTCTATCGACCGTTCTCCCGCTGCAGCATATACCGCGAGCAGACGCGAGCTACCCCTTCCTGGCTCGAGACTCGTCGCGTGATCCCTTTCCAGACCACGTCGCGGTACCGCAGCCGCCGCCACCCCGCCGGCTCTGCACACACCGCGTCGCGTCGTCGACCCGACGGGGGTGTCGGCCGCTGCACCGGGCGGCCTTGACTCTCCGCCGCGGCCAACGTCGACGGCGACGCCGCCACTTTCCCTCATAATCTGCGGCAGACTCCCGGGCGACGCCGGCGTAGCTGGACCGCCATGCGCTCTTCCCAGCCACTCAGTCTCGATGCTCTTTCGCTCCTCTCTTCTCGTCTCTTCCTTTTTCCACTCTGCCCCAGCTCAACCACCTTTTCGAACCTCTTTCTTCTTTTCCGCATCTACTTGATACTGATAACCACCTTGTTATTTATTTCCATTGAATCGGTTATATTATTTTTTTCGCCTCCTTCCCCTCGGGCTATATACTATTTCCAACTTGCGAAGCTTCTGTTGCTTTTCAATTACTTTTTAATTCGAGCTACTTCGGGGAACCAAGTTTTATGAACAAGTTTTAAACGAACCGGAGAACGATAATATTTTTATTGGTAATTTATCGGTATGTTTTCCTCTTGCTTTTACAACTCTGTAACCCCGGACTATCGTAACAACGTTTCAGAAAAGAATGAAAAAGAATTGGAAAAATAATGAGGTCCTTGGTGAAATAAGATGTTGAAGTTTGTATTGACTTCTTGAAAGTTTTGAAATGCTTCTTCATACTTGACTTTCTTCGTTCTTAATGCACTACACACTTTTGCAGACTATTCGACGATTTGTGGTTGTTATTCTTCGATGCGAAAAGTATCTAGACATAAAGATTCAATGATTTAGTATCTAGGTACCAAGATTCAATGACATGATATGTATGTACGAAAATTCGATTATATAATACCTAGGTACCAAGATTCAATGACTTAGTATCTACCTAATATCTAGGTACAAGGTTATAACTACATAGTATTTTGTTTCGAAGATTCAATAATGTTGTATTTAGGTAAAAAGATACATTATGGTATACTACCTAGATACAAAGATTTAAAGGTATGATATCTATTATAGGTACAATGATACAATGATATAATATATAAGTACAAAGATCCAGTAATGTATCTAGGTATAAAGATTCAATGGTGTAGTATTTAAAATCTAAAGATAAATGTCGCAAACGTCATATGGTAAAGTGCAGAAATTTAATCGGGGCGTTGACCAAAATTAATACCTTACCCGACTAGAATTCGAAATTCATGCTTGCGCAACCCTTAAAACGGAATATGGAAAATTGCTTCCAGAAGTATGGTAAAACTCAATTTTGGTCCCTTGTCTCGGACTGGTCACTCATCACGAGGGCGCACGCTGGCCTATTAAAACCGTTCGGGAACGATGCCTCTCCCCGCGTTATAACTTCCATTCTCGAATTCCTGAACATTAGCTGCCCAATCCTGCATGGCCAGTGGTCCTCGTCGAAAACGTCCCTTGTACGTGGTATAATCCTTCTACTCCATATCCAAGGGCTTACCATCCGAAATTTCTACACTCTACCCCGAAGCGTAATTCCGAGTATTTGTCACTTTTTTGGGATAAGACTGGCTTGGGCATGAACAATTCTCTCTAATCGAGACCCTTCCCCACTCTACCCCTTTCGACATCGTACTTTTCGTGAAATCCCATTATTGCTTCAAATACGACTGGTTCGTTGCGATGAATAAATGAAAGGAGAGTTTTTAATTAGAAATAAAACAAAAAAAGCAAAACCCGAGGGTTTTCAGAGGATATATTCGAGGCTATTGTATTTTAGTACATCTCCATTAAACTTGAAAAACATGACGTACTCAGTTTCGAGAGCAAAAAAGAGAGAATGGAAGCAGAATCGTATCTGCAGAATCGTCGGCGCTGTTCTTCCATTTTTCGACTTCATTTCCTGCTCGTATTTTTGCTTTTTCGTCTAGCAACGGTTCGATAAGAGCATCCGACGGAGGCCACCAGTCGAACCCTCCGTATACACAGTGTCTGTTGTCGTCAGCAGTAGACGCCGAACAATGGCATGATTAGAGACACAAAACGGTCGATCGTTACAGCAGTCTGAGAGACCGGAGTCGATGCCACGTACTTTCATAGCTCACCCTATCCAATATTTTCCTTCTCCGTGCTTCCTTTCTCCGATAATACATGACCACGATTCGCAGTCCTTTTTTTTTTACTTCACTCAGAGGCCCTTGAACGTCTACTCGAAAATATTGTATCGTTCGGCACAGTTGGTGTAAAAAAACATCCAAGATTTTCTTTTTTCGCGCTTTCTCGTAATAATTTCGAGAAAATCCAGCATCGTCGTCTGGCACATCTGGATGATGAAAATTTGGCCAAATATAATTTCAGGGCGCGATTACTCGAGATTTTTTTTCGCACGAAGATCTTCCAAGTCTCTTCTACGTCTCTGATTCTCGTTTCTCGAGCGCTCGAACGTGAAAGCGGGATGGTCAACCCCGTCGACTAGAGTGAAACGTGCCCGAAGGATATCTACCACAAATCTGATCTTATCGTTTTTTTTTCTTCTCGGTTCATTTAACTGAATGGCCGAGTCTAATTTTCGCAAGCTCATCAACTTGCAGCCCGTTATCGTACCTTGTTCAAACAGGATCGTAGCTACGCTCGTACGCGTACGAACCTTTCTCGAGGCCACGTCTTGAGGAGGCGATTCGAATACGAGCCGAATCCCTGGTTTCTCAGCCTCGTCGAAAAATCAACCGGGCGTAGACCCGTAAAATTATACTCGAGGATATTGCCCTTCCTCCCTCGTTCTTGGTATGCCGAAAAAAAAAATTTCGATTCTCCCCTTCGTTGTCCCGAATAAGAATCACGTGAATCGGGCGATTGTTATGCCGAGTAATTGCTTTCGCACCATTCGAAGGATGTACTTGAGACAGAATATTTTTTTATCCTTTTTCATTAAATAAAACTCCAGAAAATTCTCCGTTTAATTGAAATTAACAAATATTAACACAATCGTGCTAAATTACATTGATATGTGAAAATATAATTGAGACTAATAATTTTTTTTTGTTTTTGCTGTTTCAGGTGAGCAAAAGTTCCAAAACTATTTTTGTCTTGGCATTTCGTCATCGAATACCTATCAGCTGTTCCCACGTTCGTATTTGAAAGGTTAGTGAAATCGATTGATGAAGAATCATAACTTTTCGAGCGCGTCAATGTATTGCCTGTCTGATTATTTTTTCTCATCAATGAGAAAAATAGAAAGGTTGCTGCGTCTGGGAAACCAGGCAGCGAAACAAGCAGTACTGCTGCAGTGCGTTCCATGTGACCGAGAGTGTAATATAATGAAGATTTATGGAGAGCTTAAGGTAGGATCATCGTGATGGCTTATTGCTGGCTATATTCTCGAAAACTTTTCCTACCTCGGTTAAAGCTCAGCGTTCGCTTCGTTCTCTCCACTTTCCTCGTCCTTACGTTTTTCCTTACTCTCGGTGGCCCGGTAAGAAAAATATAGTCGACGAGAACGAGCTAAAGCATGCAGAAGCGTCAGAGGGGTATATTAAACTTTTTATAGACCAGAGTAAGAGGATTTTGTCGTATTAAAATGCTTTTATTGCTGTATGTACCGCTCGAGGCGATATAGCGAAGCTTCGGATCCTTTTTTATCTTCGCTCTCTTGCTTTCCATACCAAGCGTATACTCAGAATTTTGCGAAAAGTAACTACTCGTCTGTCAGGCATTCAATTTCGCGGATAAAATATTACGAGAGATCGATACTTGCTTTTATTTGATACGCGGTTCCAGGAACGTGCAAAATCCAGATAAAATAGGATCCATTTAGCTGGGATGACTCAATTTCCAACCGCAATCTAGAAATTCAGAGTTCACATCTCGAAGCATACCAATGTAATCGTTCTTTATCAAAGATTCATTTAAAATTGCTTTTAATTGCATAATTTAGCATAATTGTTTTATGGGATACGACGGCAAAGCTGACACCAGGGTACAAGCCGTAGGGGAAGGAAACGCGAACAAATGTGACCCTTGGCTTGACTCATCTGGGAGTTAGTCGCTGTTTCGAAAAGCTAGAAATTCAATCGTATCCTTTATGAAGCCTGCAGGTTATCTCGCAGCTGGATGCTGCGTGAAACGCCTGGCGAAGGGTCTTTCATGGAATATAATAGCAGTTATGGCCGGGCGCGGTGAGAAGAAGACGAAGGGAACGAGCGGTAGGCCTCAAAGTACGTGCCGGAGGCAGATAGAGAGCTTGAAAGTTCGTCGAGCTTTCGGCGACACGAATTTCCATTAGTTCATCGCGACGGAACCCTTTTGCTCCTTGCGTCCTCGTGGTATCCGGCCTAGACGCAGTTATTGCCCTTCATATAATTCTCCGTGAGCATCGGACGGTTCATCACCGCGAGGATTTGGTTACAATCATCCAACGCGCGTTGAAAATCTCTTCCTCCTCTTCGTCACGCGTGCACCAGCAAACCGTTTCTCTGCGCTGCGAATCGCTCCCGCAATCCAAGCCGTTTCTATTCACGAATAATCGTGGGATGTCCTGTTGTAAAACGCTCGAGTTTCGGCACCCGTTGCCAAAAGGGCCTCCAACGAACCCGAACAGGCAAACTCCCGTAAAGCTCAAGATCCTATTGAATCCCAAATCGTGGTCGCAACTGTGAGAAAATTATCTTGGTATTATCCTGAAATATAACTCCATGATTGAAACCAATTTCGATCTGAAACAATTAAACGAGTTCTGCAGGCAGATATATCGAGCACTTTCCCTAGAACCAATTCATCCAGTCTGCAACTTATTATTCTCATATGTAAAACTTTAAATGACCATCGTCACAATTTATGGATTTGAATTAAGAATTCGATTAGTTTGGTCGTGCAACCTATTTTGCATACAAATTGAGGTCCTGAGTAACTGTGTCCCACTGGTGTCGAATTGACTGGATCATTGGCTGGGTCGCCATTAAGAGAAAGCGACGCCAAATCCAGGTTATCGATTAAACCTGTACACACCATTGCGAATATCTGTACATAAACAGGCAGAAATTTGTACGAGATTCCATTGCGAGTGTGGTTTATACTCGAGCGTTATCTACCTCGTGGAACGAGCTTAACCGGCGACTCAGTACCGATATTGAACGCATTTAACGTTCCATGCACGTTTCGGTAGCTATCCTTCGCTAGAACTCCAACATCATATCGAGAGTCTGTATGCTGATTCGTTTGCCCTTGGTAGACTTCTAGACAAGCCAAATTTGTCTTTCTCTTCAAGATAAACTAGAACCCAAAATTTCGTACTCCGATTATAATTCCAATGAAGGTCTTGGGTCGAATAATCGGGCACGAATAAGTAGTCAGGCGACCCAACCGCTACTGGTGACTCAAAAGTTTCAAATTAATTCCGCTGATGAACTCTTTGGCGTTCTCTCGAGATTACTCACTTTTTCGACTAAAAAGAGTTCGGTTAATAATGAGAGTAAGCTTGCAAGTTCTAGCTCGAATTGTGGTTGTATTAATCGTCGAGGAAGGACGCGTAGGGATGGTTTCTCTTTTGTGTACCCTGCGAAGGGATTCGTTTGAAGAGAAAATGGATTAGAAGCAAATATTTTGAGGCGATGTTACTTGGGTAGTGCTGCCAGGTCAAAGCTAAACATGGGATGCGTCAAAGAAGGGATGAGACCCTGGTAGGTTCTAGGTTGAAAAACGATGGTCCACACGTTCACGGTAGTTAATTTCAGAGAGGTCCCGAGCGCGTCATCAAGCTTCTCGTCCTCGTGGGTCTAACTTCTCGTAATCGCAGGCATTTTGTCACTTTTGCGTGAAAAACAGAGGGTGTCGAAGGAGCAGTTTGCCAACAAAGTTTCCAGCCAGCCCGTACTTTCGTCACAATTCGAATGGGGTTTCATATGGTGTTGATATTATCTTCCCTGTTTCATCAACCTTTTTTTTGCTCTTCGGGCAAGAAAACGGTTCGAAAAATACGATTTATGACACTCAAGATAACCGAAGTACGGGTTCCGTTGGTTGTCGCATGTCAGCGTCAACGTTTTGATGGATTAATTAAGAATTCAATTAGAGACCATTAAACGTCCATGTGCAATTGCTTCAATTACCATACCCGTTAAATCTTATGCATCAAGAACTATGCATGTCTATATAGTTCTTGCTGCAGTAATAACAATATTTATGGCAAAAATAACCGCGATAATGATAATAACGTCGAAACAGTACTCGGGACAACTTGCTTCTCTTGTTCAACGTTCTTCAAGGGTAAAAGCGTGAGGAGAGAGAAGACGAGAGAAACTTTGGACTACTCCATCCTTGCGCCCTCTCGCTGCTATTCCTTCACCGTGGCCGCCGATTTTTTTTCCTTCTCCATCATTCTCTCTGGAGAAATGAATAAGAGTGGCCCCGCTGGAAGATTCGTTCGTCTCGGGAAAGCATTCCTTTGTTTTCTCTGGAACAGCCAAGAGGGTTACAACTGTCCAATCTACATGAAAGAGTCATCAAATCAACGTGATCTTATACATCTTCTCTCAAAGATACACGTATACTCGTGTCTCTTTCCAGGACAGAAGAAAAAAAAACGGTGAAGAGAACATTAAAACATGAAAAGAGACTGTCGTTTTTTTCCTCCAGGGATTATTCGCTATCCTTCATCATTATAATTAACTAATTACTCAGTCCGCAACTCTCGCTGTGTTTTTGTCTGATGCACATTCTCCGTCCTTGTGAATCGTGAATATATTCCTCTCTGGTATTTTTCTAAAGCTCGCAGATGAATGATATTTTTTGTACAAATATCTCTTCAAAAAATCACCTCCAAAGAAAAATTAGAATGATATTTTATAGCAACACGTCTAGTTTAAGGTTTTAACACAATATATGATTAATCATTTTTTTAGCCTGAGTGTATACATAACTTCCACGAGTCGATTAAAAATTTTATTTATTGTAAAATATTTGATATGCTTTTTATGAAAGGAAACAGAAGTTATATCATTCGTAGTGACCTGACTTTTTTAAACATATAGTTATGTAATTATAAAAATTCCAGGTTTTTAAAAAATGATTTAGTAATAGTAATCTTGAAATAGTATGTCGATGAGTTTAACTACATTATACTGTGGATTATGACTTGTTGGACTTCATATAAGTAATTATTATATATTTAAATATTAGAAAAAGATTTATTATTATAAGAATATTGAAGAGTAAACATCAGTCCAGTAACATTTTCCTGAGTTGTTACGTAAGGAATGGACTTCATATAAGTAAAGTTTGATTTCCTGCAAGTGTGGGTGATTATATAGAGTCAACCTATTTAATATTAGGATGACAATTGAATTACGATTTATTCGATTGTTATTTTGAAAGCACTGACGAGTAAATATCAATCGAGTAATATTTTCCTGAGTTGTTACGTAAGGAACGAACTTCATATTAGTAACGTTTGATTTTCTGCAAGTGTGATTAATTATAGTGTTCACTTTTTAAGTACTTGGACAACAATTGAATTACGATACATTGAATTGTTATTTTGAAAGCATTAACGAGTAAACATGAACCCAGTAATATTTTACTGAGTTGTTACGTAAGGAATGAACTTTATATAAGTGAAGTTTGATTTTCTACAGGTGTAAGTGTTTATATAGAGTCAACCTATTAAATATTAGGATTAGAAATGAATTACGATTCATTCAATTGTTATTTTGAAAGCATTGACAGTAAAAATCAGTCCAGTAATATTTTTCTGAATTGTTACGTAAGGAATGGACTTCATATAACTAGCATTTGATTTACTGCAGGTTTGAGTGATTGTGTAGAGTCAACCTATTAAATATTAGAACAACAATTGAATTACAATTTATTCGACCATTATTTTGAAAGCATTGACAAGTAAATATCAATCAAACAATATTTTCCTTAGGTTTCTTACGTAAGGAAATCATTTTTAGCGTCGTATCTTGGAATGCAGTTCTCGCTGCAGCTTTATAGCGCGACGAGCGAGCTGCAACCGCGACCTGGGACACGCGGAGATGCATTATGGTAAACGCGTTTCGCGGTAAAATTACGAATTGTTCTTTTCGTCTTTCTTCTCGTGTGTGTGTGTGTTTTTTTCTCCGTTTCTGCTTTTTCAGCTCTTAACCCTCGACACGATCACGCGAATCCAACTCGTCACGTCGGTTGCGTCGTCTCATAAATTCAATCGGCGGAGACAGTCCTCGGGAACGTGTACGCTTGTTTACTCGGACAGGTTCTGATTTTATAACGCACTCAAACGCTCGTAAACCCTGCTACGATCAACGACAGGCCCCCGAGCGCAAAGTCCGCTAATCTTTCGAGTGTTTGTCCGTGTTAATGGTTTTTAGTTTCTTCGTCGCGGACGCTCTACCGTACCCTCATTCGTATATACATTTTATTTCGTCACATTTTTTTTTTCGTCCCAACGAATAATTCACAGTCGTGTGTAAACAACGAAATATTCCTGATTCATTTTTCAACAGTCACGTGTCCTCACCGTCCAAAGCGAAATACAGAAAAATCTATTCCGTCGAAATCTACGTCGCAGAAATTCAACGAAAAACATATTCGACGTTTCTTTCTTTTTTTCTTTTATTCGAAAAAATGGTCGGGCAGGAAAAAAAAATTGTTGTTTCAATCACTCGATGGTACATGAAGAAATTTTATTTGGGTCCTCGCCGACACGCTGAATATATGCTCGTGACCGGAATAATTGATGCGCGTACTTGGATAAAAATCGATGATCCGAGCCGTACGGGCGCATCGGGCTCTGAATTTTCGCTCCGGAACGCTCCGGCGCACTTCGAGGCGAATCCTTCTCTCTCGTTACGGAATTCGATACGGTTCACGGTTACGCGAATCAGATTTATGGCGCTATAATATCGGGGACTGTTTTCACGCCCCCGCGACCGTCTTTGCATACGGGGCGCCCGGAGTGGCACTATATTTCAAAGAGCGAAGGACGCAAGGAGAAAATTTAATTCCTCCGCCAAGAACCGAAAGAGCGAGAGAGAGAGAGAGAGAGAGAAAGCGCGCAAATTATCGAATCGTGAAAAATTTATTAAACCCATAATTAAGTGAATGAGAATTGAATTCATAAATAATTTTCAACATTGTATGCCTCGCGATGAATAAAAGCGAGGGCCGACCGGAATTGTAAAAGTTTCACGCGCGATTGTAGGGAAATGAGAGATCGAGGAGAAGTCTTCATTTTCCTGGCACTGTCTCCCCTTCAACTCCTCCCCCACCCCCCTTTTCCCTCTCTATCACCTTAACGAGAAATTCGCATAAATGCAACGTATGTCGTTAAAAATTGAATAACTCAGGGCCAATGACACTTAATCGTCGCTGATTTTGTCCCTGCTCGCCGGGATACGTACTTTCCCGATATTCGCAGTGGATAAAGTGCGTCTGTGTCAGCCGCGAGCTCGCGACGCGAATAAATTATCCGCGAAACGCTTCCTAGTGTCAGGGACCTTTGGGCGATATGCAGCAGCCAGAACAGACCGTGGGCCACGATAGATGGAGCTCGGGAAGAGGAAAAAGAGGGAGGGGGGAGAGAGAGCTTCGTAATACAGAATTAGAATGAACTCCTACGCTAGACGCGAAGCTTTACGAACGTGCCGAGATTGGTGCCTTCAGAGCTACGTTTACAGACCTTCGTTGTTTTTTCGCTTCTATACCCCGACGTTCGCCTTTACCCACTCCGAAACACCTCTGGATTTTCTCAGAAGCCGCGAGCGGAGATCTAATTGCCTCTCGCACCGTGCCATTTCACCTCGGATTTATGCTCCTTTGATTAAAGCATTCCGGATGAGGGTCTGCCGGAGGAACAATTCGTTTTTCACTCTCGATAAAAGCATCATCTCCGTTTGCCTGTTCACTTTTTGCTTATGATGAATTAAGCTGTCTCGTTAGAACCACGAACATGTCAAGACAAACGACACCATATAGTTGAACGTGTATAAATAGAAAGAAAAATTTTATTTTTATATTTAAACGATATTAGAACAAATAAAATCTTCGTCAAATTAACATTTAAACGATACTCTGATATTTTGACGATACAAAATTCATCACATAATTTAATTTTTAACAATATATTTGAGCAATTCTATCTCAATTCAACAACGATTTTAGGATGACTTCTTTAATTTTTTATTTTTTTAATGTTATTGTAGATGCCAAATAAAGTATCCATGCCAATTTATAGCCCTCTATCTTGACGCGTACAGAAGTTTCGTAAATTTCTTAAAATATTCATAGCTTCTACAATAGTTAAGTTATCATAACTGATTATGGGGTCATTTTTTTTAAATGTATTTTTGGGGGAAAATGTGAAAAATGAGAAAAAAAATTTTGTTAGTGTATTTTTAGCCGTTTTAAGCTCAAAAATTGAATTTTCTTTCAATGGGACCCTTTCGATTTTTTTAAATTCACAACATTCTATGTAAAAAAACAAAATTTTTGAGCCCAGACCGGAGATGAGATTCAAATAACTTTCACATCGAAAAAAAAATTCCATAGTCATAGAGAGAAAAAAAATCAAAATTACAAAAAAAACTTATTTTTTTTATACGAAAAAAAAGAATTATTTTATTTGAATTCCATCTTCGGTCTAAGTTAACAAATTTTGTTTTTTAATGTAGAATTTTATTAATTTTTTGTTTAATCGAAGGGATCTCATTGAAAAAAAATTCAATTTTTAAGCGCAAATTGGCCAAAAAGACACTAAAAATTTTTTTTCTCAATTCTCAATTTTTGTCCCAAAAAATACATTAAAATAGAAAAAAAATTAACCTCCTATCTAGTAACGATATCTTCATTATTCGAGAAGCTACAAATATTTAAAGAATTTTGCGAAACTTTTCTACGCGTTAAGATAGATGGCTCAAAATTGATATATATATAGATACTTCATTTTACATCTACAACAACATATTAAACAATAAAATAAATAAAAAGGGTCATCGTGAAATCGTCGTTGAATTGAGATGGAATTGCTCATTTGTACTAAAAGCAATTGAAAAATTCAATCAATTAGAACATAAAACTCTATACCTATCCTTGAAAATTTAAAGAATGTAGTTTAAAAAATATATCTGCTGGGATATCAACTTCATAAAGCTACATGATGTAAATATCCAAGTAATTACAAACAAAGAAAAAAAATATGATTGCGAATTATGTTTGAATTAAACATGAAAGATAGACAATTATCTGGAAAAAAGCTAGAGCTGAAGGATTGCAATTGATAGCTCGTTGTCATCATGCACATCACAAACGTAAAATGTAAAAACAAGCTAAGTCAAATTACGTAAACTACGAAGACAATATAAATCTTTTTATTATTGTCATCTCCTTAATATTCACTGAAAAAAAGAATTTAATTTGACCAACAGTCCAATAATAAATTTAATTGACAATACTTATTTATTTGAAATAATTCCACTTCAGTTCAATTAAGAAATGAATTTTTTTGATGATTTCTTTTTAAGTTTCAAAAACAATTTTCTTTAGATTGAAAATTACTTCTCTGTATCAATTTTAGAAAAAATTACATCGCAGAATTTTTTTCTTGAATTATTCAATAATTTATCGCATTGCAAAATGGTTGGAATGAATGTCACCACCAATGACGTTAACACAATTTTATTTTCAAAGTGCAACCAGCAACAGGTCAAATAGAAAAAAAATCGTTAAACGATAATTTTGCCAGGTCGAACAAATTTTACACTTTTTTCCCCAGTACAGATAATACACCATTAAACTTTTGGGACATGTTCAAAAAATCGGAACGTTTACCTTACACTCGTCGCACGAGCGACGAACGATCGAATAAGAGGTAAGGAAAAAATTTTGCGCAATCGAATATTTTCAATCGGATGGTAAAGAATGGTCTCTAACGCATCGCAAAATGCGAGAACGGAGAGCAGATACGCGCTGGCATGGGAATAATGTTACAAATATACACGCGCGTGCAATTATAATCAGTCAACGACCGCGCAAAGCGTCAGGGTCAGAACTCGCGTTGCGCAACATCAAATTTTGCCAGGTCGAACAAATTTTACACTTTTTTTCCCCAGTACAGAGAATACACCATTAAACTTTTGGGACATGTTCAAAAATCGGGACGTTTACCTTACACTTGTCGCACGGGCGACGAAACTTTTGGGACATGTTCAAAAAATCGGAACGTTTACCTTACACTCGTCGCACGAGCGACGAACGATCGAATAAGAGGTAAGGAAAAAATGTTGCGCAATGCAATATTTTCAATCGGATAATAAAAAAATGATCTTTAACGCATCGCAAAATGCGAGAACGGAGAGCAGATACGAGCTGGCATGGGAATAATGTTACAAATATACACGCGCGTGCAATTATAATCAGTCAACGACCGCGCAAAGCGTCAGGGTCAGAACTCGCGTTGTGCAACATCAGGCTAGGTCAGTAATAGTGGTGGTGTACTTTTACTATATATAAGCTGACTCTATTACCAGAGTCTCTATTCTTACGCGGCACTAAACGAGCACGCGATCACCCGCGCGCGCGCGCACACACACTCGCGTTTCCGACGATGCATTCCGCGTACTCGCGCTGCCACTCGATTCGTGTTTGTTTTGTCGCGTGCTAGTCATCCGGCTGAGCGAGCCAGCGCGAGAACGCTTCTACGCCAACGCCTTTTCTGCAGATCGGCTACACGAATATCGAGGCCACTTTATATGTATATTCTCCGCGAGAAAATTCTCTGTCTCGTTCACCGAGCTCGGTTTTACTTTTCTGAAGGTTGCTCGATACCTTTTCCATACGTTTGGCAAATTTTATTTTGTTTCTCTAGCTCTTGTTCGTCGGAAGTTCATATTTTTTTGAAATTTTTTTTGTGTATTTTAAGGTAGTTCTATAGTTTTATCGTTTATTTAGGATTTTGTTGAAAATTGGTATACAGTTGTTCTTTGATATGTTGTGCACATGGGTACCAAATTTTAAGAGGTTTCATGACGTATAAATTGAGATATTTATTGTTTAAAATCCCTATTTTCAGTGCTCTCCCATAAGAGCTCGTGTTAAATATTGCGATTTTCAATCCTAAATATCTTGAAATCTAGATGGTAAACCTTCTTAAAATTTAGCACAGCTCTTTATTGTACTTCGAAGAAGCTCCCTTTATGATTTTTTTAATTTACCTTGAATTTCAAGAATATTGTTCTTGAAACAATTTGGAATAACTTTTCTTAATAAACTTAAGCTCTATCCATGGTATGGAGATAAATTGAGATATATTTGAATGTCCATGCAGGGTATCTGTACAAATTGAATTGTATTTTTAAATACTTAATGAACAAAAGTCTGCTTTGAAATCCTGCTAATATTGAACGAACTTTTTTCATTAGTTGAAACTTTATTGGATAAAAAAATTCACTTTATGCTTTTCCCTTAATTTTTTACTTTGGACATTGTATTTTTTAATTTAGTTTTAATCTACAAATGTTCTTTAAAAATATTCTATAATTTTTATGTGGCACCTCGACTTCTGCACCATATTTATAATTTTTTTATTCTGGCACTTATAAAAATCAGATTACAGTTCAATTATTGAAAAATTCAAAACTATTTAATATTTTCAACTATTACAAATTGAGATAAAATTGAAATTTTTTGTTTAACTACTGGATAAAAGGAAAATTTTGTGTATCGGTAAACTTTCATTAAAAACAACATTTATTTATGTAACTGTATTTTAAAAAAATAGAAAATTTTGTTTTATTTTTTAATTTCCGATGACTTCGAAATTCCCCGAAATTTTTGCCAACATCGTTCACAAATTTAGAAGCTCGAAAATAAACAAGTGCGCACCAACGAAAAACATGTTAAGCAGCGACAAGATATGATACACGAAAACACATTTTATCGAATACAAAAACCTTTTTCTATTTTTCCAATAAATTTACTATATTTTCCCTAATTTTTCATTTATCCATACAGGGAGTTAATATGTCATTAAATATTAAGTAGAAACTTTACATTTTTTCAACTCCATTTAATCCCTTTGATAAATATATATTTAAAAAAAGTATACCATTCAACTTTTGGATCTCATTCAACCATTGATTTATTCCTTTTATTCGCTCTCAGCGATGCTTTATCACGTTTTCCGATATATTTATATAAAAGTTATTCATGGACGGATCAGAGAATAAAAATATCTAAAATAAGCTTTCTTGTCTTTGATTAAAATGTAAACGCCGGACTCGCATTCGTCACGATTATAAGAAGTGTGTGTGTGTTTTTTTTTCTCTCGACGCTTTTATTTTTCATTCGATGAAGCGTTTCGGCCTTCGGGTCTATGAAAAATAACAGTCCGGAGACTGACTCGGCGGAACCTCGTCTATGACACTCTGTGTCGCGTAGGTCAGGATCCACCGCGCAGGAAGCTCCGATGCATTTCGTTACGCAACCGCATAGTTGGCACGGCGGATCTGCATTTCATATCTGCGCACGTTTTACTCCGCAAAAGAGTCTGAGAGTGTGAGCTCGTACAATATATGGAGATAAACCAGCCGCAATGACTCTCGCCTCTCGCTATATGTGGCTCCGATGACGCACGAGTGTTTGTCGACTGAGTTTCATTTTATCAGCCAGGGAAAATTAATATCTCGCACAAAGAGGATTGTTTTTTTTTCTTTTTCTTTTTGTTTCCCCCTCGTCTTCTCTTCCTCCCCTAGGAGAAAAATTTATTTATAAATGTAGGTAGTTATAATCAGTTGTGAAAATTGATATTTATTTTTATAAATAAATATGATTCCTGAAAAGTAGATTTTTTTTTCAAATTTAATTGAGGATATAATAAAGTGTATGTCTATGTGTACGCTAGTGTAGTGCTTTAATTGTTTTTTTCTATTGTAGTAGATAATATAAGAAATTATAATTTTACGTACATGCAAATGTGGTATTCAAAATATATTTATTTTAATTACAATGGAAAATACAATAGAGCAAAATTTTAAATATAAGTGAATGTAGTACTTTGAATTATAGTTTTTTTAGTTTTGATGAAGAATATTTCTATATACACATGGAAAATTATGGATCAAGTTCCAAAAAGTGGTTATGCCGAATTTTGATGAAATTTGGTAAATATGTTTTCTTTAATAAATAAAGACATTGCCTAACCTCTACATATCTCTACTCCTCAAATGTTTAAAAAAAACAAGCAATAACAAAGAAAATAACAAAAATAACGTAAATTATAAAAACAAAAAGAAAAAATACAAACACAAAAAAACAAACAATCCAAAAGTACCAAAAAGTAAAATCGCATGTAAACTAAGTGTTGAGGTACCCTACGGTTTATGTTTCAAACCACCCTGCGTTAAATTACAAAGTACAGAAATTTGGATAATGTGAAATCACGTATAAACTAAATATTGGGGTTTCCTGTGATTAATGTTTCAAACGCCTCTCCATTGAACTACGAAGTATCGAAATTCGTCTGTAAACAATGTTGGGTTCCCTATGATTAATGTTTCAAACCTCCCTGCATTAAACTACGAAGTAACGAAATTCGTCTGTGAAAAAAACGTAATAAGCGCAAAGAACGACAAAAAAAAACGAAAAAAAAGAAAACAACAAACATTGTGTGTCTGCGACCAATACGTAGCGAGCACGTTGTACGATGGAGAAGTGGAAATTTTGTCTGTCTCTCTCTCTCTCTCTCTCTCTCTCTTTACACTGAGAAAAAATTTTGGTTGAATCAATTGAAATATTGTTGATTCAAAAAATATTGGTTTGAATCAACTGAAATTTGATCGAATCAACCAAATTTCAGTTGATTCAATCAACATTTATTCTCAGTGTACCATAGCACGTATCATTTCGAGGAACGTAGTGCACGATATAGATATACTCGCACTGGCTAAAATTATAAATTTCAAAATTCCATATTTCGCAAAATAATCGATCGCGCCAAAAAATCCTTTTAGGAAATATTTTTATACACTAATGAGAACAATGTACCAAATTTCATCAAAATTGGACATAGCTACTTTTCGTAACTTTAGCCGGCAATTAAATTTATAAAAATTCGATTTGACATGCAGCTCAAAATTTATATTATTTTACGTATAAACATTCGTAGACCGAGTATATTTCAATAAAATATATTTCGCAATTGTACTTTTATGTATAAACTCGAACGACACGTATCTTCCATTCCGCAACGACGTTTTCCATCTTTTTATCTCGCAACCGTTCAACTTTTCATTTGACGATTAAATTACGAGCCTGGCAGCGAGGGGAATTCCACTCGGCTTCTAGTCATCGATTAATATATGCGTATTTTCGTTCTTTGGCCAGTGTGGAAAAACAAGACGAATGCGTGTCCGCTTTTATCGCTGTAACTCGCTCGGCCCGCGTTTTCCATTAGGCGAAAAAGCCGGCGATACGCTTGGCGCGCTCTCGCGTTTTTCTTCGGCATTATCGACGTTGTCGTGGGTCAAGTTTTCTGAGATTGCGACCGTGCTTGTTGACGGAGCCGACTCGTTGCGCAATCTTTTCACGAGCGCCCTCTGCCGACTGACTCACCGATCTTTCGAGACTTTTTCATCATTATCAATTCTCTCTCTCTTTCTCTCGATTGTTCAACGTCGCGCATGTTTCACCTGCGTGTACATTGCCCACAATAATCTCTGAACTCGAGCGACACTCGTTCGATACATCTTCATTCTCTCCATCTTTTGCTTCCTTCTTGTTTACGTTTTTCAAGGCGAAGCTTTGTCAATTCAATATTTGAGCGTTGATAAAAGATTACTCGTTCGCACGCACACTTTTTTTTAATTCTTTTGTTCGAAAGCGCGTATATATCTTCGCAAACTTGTTGTTGTGAAGAAAATTCTTGTACTTTTATTTATTCACACTTTAAGGAGGAAACATTACTTTTATTAAACATTTGGTATAATTTGGTGATGAATTTTTTGAATTTTTATTATTATTATTAGAGAAAAATTCGTCTTATGGTGGGAGGATGTGTCAATGATTGGAAGTAAAATTTAAAAATGTTACGTTTTATTAAATAATATTTCTAAAATATATCTTAATAATATTTCCCAACGATTAGGCAATAACGTTTTATACTAATTTGAAACTAAGAAAAGAATTTAATTAAAGAAATTTATTAGTGGACACAATATGCAACACTTTAATTAATTTAAGAAATGTGTATTACTTTAATCATACGAAATTTAAAATTTGTGGAAAAATATTATTATACATATCTGAATAAAAACTTTGGTAGAATATGAAATAAATTTGGCAATTTTCAACTAAATTTATTGCAGGGCACATATAGTCTTAAATATGAAAGATTATACATATACAAAATGTAACGCATTGAATTTTTTATGTACCAAAAAAATTCAAAAATACCACAAAGCCACAGGTGAGCAAAAATACATGTTGGAATACTGTATAATTTTTTTAAAGCGTTTAAGGAGCTCATTCTTCTAAAAAACTTCTCTTAAGTGTCAGAAAATCCAAATGCTCCAGTTACTAATGAATTAAATTTACTCATGAAAAATAAATAAATGTTGAAACACATTAATTGCGTTACAAAATTGTTATTGCTGTATAAAAAAAGGTAAAAACCTTTTTAGCCATTTTTTTATTTCATGAAATTTTATATTATAAATTTTGCAAAAAATATCTAAAAGTTAGTCCTTTCTTGAAAAAGTACACGTTAAATTCAATAATTGACACAAATAAAAATATTTTATTTCGAAATGTACTCAAAGAAATAATTATTCCATTGACATCAACATATCGTTACATACACTATTTTGAATACGTAAATGTGAAAATCGTAATAAAATTACGTAAAATAAGAAGAGTCATAAAACTTTTAAATGGAATGTTAAGAACTCAACATCCCCAATCGTTGAATAATTCATGTGTAAACAGTTTTTTTTTCGTCAATATAGTGTTCTCAAGCAAGACTATCGCGAGTGGTGTCTTGATATGCATTGACATTGCGATAGCAATAAAAATGGTATTAACAAATTAAACTAGGCTCTGAGAATTGTTTGAGTCATGACTAGAATTTAGAAGAGAATTCGGTTGACATTAAACAAGAATAGACTTTATTGCCGAGCCTCGAATAATATCTTGATCAACAAGGTAATCGAGAAATAAAGCACGTTGTGCGTGTGTGTTTTTTTTCCTCTTCGGATCGCTGAAATGTGTCATGCCGAGAGTCTCCGTGGTTTCGTGTGTAAACTGAACTTCGTTTCTGCGAGAACACATTTTAAAAAATATGCAACAGTGTTGATCCGTGTGTTACAACGAATACACCGACTGAGTGTTCGTAACGAGGAAACTGCGCATTTGCGAACAGCGAGAGTCAAACCACGAGACGACGATACATAGCCGGACGAAAATAGCAACAGGCTGAAAAAAAAATTATCGTTCGTTCGATCCGCAATTTTTTCATCATCCGGACTCTCTCTCTCTCTCTCTCTATCTCTTTTTTTTAAACGATGCGATCTGTTTAGACTTTTTTGTTTTTCTTTTTCGATTTGTTGCGATAGTTCTGTTACTATTTTATGCATTACAATTTTATTTTGTATATTTTATTATGTTTCCTTGTATATTGGGACTCACCGTTCACCGTTTATTTATACTACTATAATATATAATATTATAGGGGAAGGGGGGAGGGGCAAAATGAGCCACCTGAAATTTCCAAAATTTTAAAAAATTTGAGGGTAAAATGAGGCACCAAAATTTTTAATGCGCAAAGTGTTTGGCGGTGAAATGGGCTCACTAGATTTTTAAAAACCTACACATATTTTTTTCTAACAACATGTGGGTTTTTAAAATTTTTTTCAAGTAGAAATGGTATTGAACAGAAAAATAACAAGAAAATTTGATTCAAGTTTCTAAAATGTCCATTTTACTCCAAATTTGTATCATTAACTGTTAGTACATTTTTATACTACAAACATAGCAAAAAAATTCAAGAATATATAGAGTAAAAAAACTCACATTATAAAATAGTCTTACATTTTTTTTAAATTTATATTAGACACAGCAAAACAACATCAAATATTTCACAAGGGACTAAAAAAAGTGAAACGAGTGAAAAAAACTGAGGTTTCAAACATTTTTTCCTTAAGGGACTCTTTTTGCCCCTCATACCCCTGTATATATTATATCACTTCGTGCGTTTTAACTTTAGTTTAGTTTATTGTTAAGTTTATTTATAACATAGTTATTTCTTGTATACTATGTTTATTGCTCGTTTGCCTAAGGCTTTGGCCAGGTCATAATTACAATTTATCATTATCATTATCTTCTTCTTTCTCTACTTCTGCATCGAACATAATGAAAGGACTGAAAAATAAAAGAATTAAACGGCACTTATCGAGCGGGGAGAATTTGCACGAGAGAGCGTGACGTAAATAAAAAATGAGTTAAAAAAACAGGAAATGATGTTCCCACGTAACATTTTTCTCGATTTTCTCGCGCTGGAATTGTCGGTGACTAGGAACGGCGAATAAATTAAGTTATCTCGGAGCGGCGTCGGGTTAGCGAGAAAAATGGCGATAGTTCGATCTCGGCGCGGGACAAATATAGAAATAGACGCATATTTTATATCGTGGACCTGACCAGTGCAAACTATAAGTCAGGCAGTTGAGCATAAACGTGCGCGTTGTTACATAAGCCGCACGTACAAGTGTACGAGGGAATTTTCGAGTCCAACACAACGGAGCTCTGTGCCCGGACACTTGGATTCGTAGACGCGTATTCTTATTAGTGTACTTGCAAATATCTGTGTTTATGAATATATATAGCGAATAAATTTATACAATTGCACACCCGAGTTTGCCCTCGCTGTATATTTATAGTATTTATTGCACAATTCATCGCTGATTGCGGTACGAGCGATACTAAATCGTTCCTCCCACTCGCACTGGCAGCCCTCACTTATACATTATATTTCTTTTTGCGATTGAGATACAATGATTTACAGTTGAATCGAATCGTTTATCCTGTACTCGCGAATACACTTCTAAGCACCGCTTCTTTTTTTTTATTTTTTTTTACTCAAATAAACGACATTTCTGCATTTAATATTCCGCATTCTTTGAATCGATTTAAAATAAATATGTATTGCCAGCTTAAAACGTCGTCAATAAATAAATTTACGTTTCATTGTATGCATTCGACCTTTTTGTTCGTTTTATTGTCGTTGCTCATCCACTTTTATCTCAAATGTTTATAAAACCAAAATTTATAAAATTGATATAAATTTTATATAAATCGAATAAAAAAGTAATAAAATAGCTACTAATTGAAAATACTGAGATCTATAAATTAAGCAATATTTAATGCATTTCCGTTTTTATTACTCGCGATCTCTATAACCAGTTTCCTAATTGGGTTAAAAAATGTAATAAGATGTGTATTGCCCACATGTTGTGGAGTAATCAATTTCGTGTTGCTAATGTAATTTTTAAATTACTATTAAATAAATCAATGGTGTTTGACATACTTGGTGGTAAAAATAAAATTATCTTATTTAAAGTCGATTAAAATTTGATAGTCTTCATAAAATATTAAGAAATCGCTTTTTTTATATTTTAAAATGAAACTTGAAATAAAAGAAAGGATATAAAATTTTTAAAAGCAGTCTTAAACGATTATACCCTCATATCGACGAAGGCTGCATATTTTCATATTTTTATTTTTATTAAAATACGTTGAAAAATAAACACGGCTTTTATAAAAATGTGTGAGCCAGATGTTTGTCAGCAAAAAAGTTAATTCTTGACGTTAAGTTTATAAAACTCAGTTTTAACAAAAAATTTTTTTACTGACTTTCAGTTTCATTAAAACTAAAACTTTCCTGTCAAAAAGTCTTTTGGTCAAAAAGTTTCTAATTCTCTGCAATTTAGTTTGACTATGAATCGCCAACTTTTGGAAATATAAAAAAACTCAACACTTTTCATTATTAAAATAATTAAACAACAAAAGATTTAGTGAAGTTTTTCAAAATGACAGCTGTAAAAAATCTTGTCGAAATATTTTGAACAATACTAAAAAATGTCACATTTTTAAATCCATACTCACGAATATACTCAATCTCAACAAATTCAATTCTTGATAATTATTTAACCATTCGATAAATTGATTCCAAATTTGACACGAAATTTTTTCAAATATTCAGAAACAACATACCATAAATGTATCCAATTATCTTGTAAATTCAATAACATTGCTGATACATCCTTAAACATAATTTTACAAAAGAGAGAGAGGGACTGAAAATACGATTATCCCGACGAGGACGTACAACCCACGTGAATGTAAATTATCGGACTGACGTTGATCGCGACCTTCCTGATTTTCGCATCACTCTTTCGTCATTGGGTTAATCAAGATACATATAGACGTTATCTGCACTCGAGTATAATGTTACGTTGCGCGCGCTGATACGTAACTGCACAATGGCTCGGGTGATCTTGATCGGAATCGACAGCTGCTAATGCGAAACGATGAATTTGATTTGACGAGAGGGGTCGGCCAGTCGCTTCATTGATGTGTAAAAGCTCCTGTTTATATATACGCACATCTCTCTCTCTCTCTCTGTCTATTTATCTGCGTTATACTATACTATTTAATTTTTATTTAATTTTATTTTTATTTAATTTTATTTTTATGTTTGTGTTTATTTTTATGTTTATTTTGTAAGTCAAACTAACCGTATTTTCATTTTGTAATCTTGACACTTTTATCATTATTATTATATAATTAATGTATAATTCATGTAATTATTCTACCGATGTAGAAATTCTTCAAATTCTTCAAAATTGTCTCTCTTCTTCTCTCTCTCTCTCTCTCTCTCTTTAAATTCGTTTCTCTCTCTCTCTCTCTTGGAAAGTCCCGCGAGAGTCTCGGAAGGACCCTCGGATATCGTCCCGTGATAAAGATTCCGGAAACTGTCCTGTTGCTTGATTGGGAACGAATGTGACACGATTTCGCGGTCGAGAGGGATCACGCGGCGGCACAAAGAGCGGAAGAAAAATGAGCCCGGAGGAAACGACGAGAGTCGAGGGGCCAAAGTTGGGTCACTTTGCAGAAAAGCTCCCAATTCCTCAGAGAGAACGAGAGCGAGAAAAGGAGAACGCCGAAGGGAGAAAAAATGGTAGTTATTTGTAAAGAAGAGCAGAGAGAGAGAGAGAGAGAGAGAGAGAATAGGGAGGGAAGTTTCCACTGAATGGATTTCCGGCCGGCGGGGATGGTCAGCGCCATTTCCTTAATTCTCTTTCTCGTACTTTGTTGCGCTTTTTTTCAAGCTTCGTTTTTTATCGCTCGCCCCGTGGAGAATTTTCTGGCCGATTCGTATACGTGACACGCGTCCATCTCGAATCGAAACCAACCCCCGAATGAGACGCCTCCCTCCCTCCCCTCTTCTTTCCTCCCCTCACTCGCTGATGTTTCCCTCCCCCACGGTAACATTTTATTCTCTCTCTGTTTCGCAGCACCGGATAAAAATCTTCGCTGCAATCTTCTGCAAGCTGACACGCGTGATTCAGCCTTTGTCCTGCGATGCGACGAGAGAAAATGGGGTCAGAAACGGGGATCGAATTTTTTTTGATGACTCGGATACGATTAAGGACCGCACCAGTCCAAACTAGCCTACTTTCCTTCTTTATTTCTCTCTCTCTCTTTCTCTCCCTCTTTTTTTTCTTTTTTCGACAACGCCGTGCGCTATAATTTTCATCGATCTCGTTCCACCCTCGTTCTCGTACAATTTTCATGTTTCCGAAACTCGCTCGTCGAGGACGATCGCTTTTTCGGATAAAGACTCACCGCGCATTCACATTTCCCTCGAGACCGCGTGTATCCTCGAGTCTTTTGTTCGAACGGCCCGAGAGAGAGAAAGAGAGAGAGAAAAAATGATCGGGATTAAAAAGGCGCGTGGGTCTACGCGAAAGGACTCGACGACGTACGGGAACGCACGCGAGTGTGCGCGCGTACGCGACATCGGTTATTAAATTTTTTTTCTCTCGTCCCGGGACGACGAGTTAATGAAAAAGTTGGCCGCATTATGGTAAATCGTGGGGAGGGGTTGATTTAGGGGAAAAAAAAGAGAAGTATTTGAAAATAAATTTTACTAATATACAAATGTGCATTTTTTTGTTGGATGTTTGTTATTCAATCACGCAATAATGTCTGCACGGATTTTTAATGAATTTTGTCATAGAGACAGTTTACAACGTGGATTTGAACATAAGGTACTTTATTTTGACTCATCGTGACCAGATGACACTACTGAGTATGAAATTATATAAAAATGGACATATCGGCATGAAAATTGGTTCAAATACGTATTTAAACTCATAGAAAATTTTCGCACTATTCATTTCGTTGTAACTCACACTGAGAGAAATCACGATAGTGGATTTTATCATAAAGTGACAACTATGCTGATTATTTTATAACTAAATATATATTTATTGTAAAATAAACTATATCTAGGATAGAATCTAAACAGAATATAATTAGTTCCATAATAATTAGTATAATTGTCACTTTTATATAGTAAAATGTATCATTCTTTTCTCTCAGTGCACCATCAGAGAGCGATTACATATATCAACTTTTATATCGTTCAAAGGGTGGCTCAAAAATTGTTATAATAATTACTAATGTATAAATGTGAATGTTTGTATGCTTGGATGTTTGTTACTCAGTCATGCAAAAATGGTTGTATAGATTTGAATGAAATTAGTCATAGAGACAGTTTACAACGTGGATTTGAATATAGACTACTTTATTTTGACTCATCGTGACCAGATGACACTGCAGAGTATGAAATTTTATAAAAATCGACCTATCGTCATGAAAATTGGTTCAAACACGTATTTAAACTCGTGGAAAATTTTCGCACTATTCATTTCGTTGTGACTCGCCACCAGAAAGTGATTACATATATGAATATCAACTTTTATATCCTTCAAAGGATGGCTCAAAAGATGTTTGAAAATATACGCACTTTTTAGTAATTCGTCAGTACAGGTGATGATATTTTTTATACAAACCAGCTTTTTTAAATAAATAATTTTTTTGTCGAATTATGTTTAGAAATGGTAAATATAAAAAAGTAAAGATAATGTTCAATTAATGCTTAATGATAAATTTCCTAGTAAGGAATATAAGGGAAAAAAATAAGGGTGAATCACAATCGTATAAAAATAAGAGAGAGAAGGATGTGTATTTTTGGGCTTGAACGAGAATTCGATTGTTCGATGAGCAGAAAAAGCGATCGATCGAGCAACGAGTTTTCTCTCAGTGCGTAGATTATCGCGAATGTTCGGGGACACGTCCATCTGTCAACTCGAGTGAAAAGTTCTCAACTCGTGCCTTTATTTCGTTCGTATATATTTTTATTGCCGTGCACGGCGTGCGAAACACGCCGCCGCGGTATTTTTTCTTTTCACGGGCGCCGCCCCGTGAAAATCGCTTTGTTCGCGTATATCGACGAATGTACGTTCGGCTTCATTTTTCCTCACCACTGGAGACCGAGGAAATCTGGCTAATTTATATCGCGATAGTCACCCGGTAAAATAACCGGTTTTTTTTTGCGTCAAAAAGCTGAGGTGGATTTTCGCTTTGACAATTCTTTGTGCGTTGAAAAAAATTTGATATTCAAATTCGAGCAATCGTCAGTATCGTCGCAATCTCGAAATTCACGTTTTTTTTCAAATATATTTTTGTTAAAAAATGTATATTGTACAAAAAAAAGTAATCGGTATTTTTTTCTTTTTTGTGAAGATGAATGCATTCCTCTATTTTTTTTGTTACTAAACCTTCTGTGTATGAGACAAATACCGTACTTTGGGGGTTACACTGACCCCAACACTTTAAATCGATGCAGCTGACTATTTATCATATAGAGGTTTATTTTTTTTTCATTTCATCGTTCAAATCCTGAAAAATGAATGAAACAACTGAGAACAGACCTCATATTTAATTATTGCTGCGAAAAATGCAATTGAAAAAGCAACATTTACGAAATTCTAAAACTGTTACAATAATTTTCTGGGGTTTAGGAAACCCCCGTATATTGTCCCTAGGACCCCCTAGGGATTTTTTTTTCACTCTCCCACAAAAGTATATAAATACATTTTAACTGGATCCTATTCCTGATGTATTTCATTCAACACGATAAAAATCAATTTAATTATAAAATAATTAATTTACTCGTCACACTGTGATAAAATCTACTATCCTGATTTCTGTCCACGTACACGTGTGTTTCCGAGTCTGGACAAGAGTACACACGAGAGTCTCGTGCCGCGACGGTCCCCCAGGCTCCTGGGCACGGGATTAAGGAAAGACTTTGTTTTTCCTCCGGCTCGGAGTTTTTTTTCCCCGGCGTTGCTTTTTTTCTCCTTATTTCTTTTCTTTTTCCGAGTATCGACTCGACGGGGCAGCTGTGCAGGAAACGTGTTCGGTTCCTCGGTGAAATTGTGGAAGAGGGAGGAAGGGAGGGGGGGGGGCTATGTCCGTCAAATTGGACAATGGGCCACGCGTTGCTTCTCTCCCTCCACTTTTTTTGGAGAGACCCTCCGGTATATTGGTTTTCGCTGGCGCAATTGCTGGTACCACGCTCGCTTTTTTTTCTTTCTTTCTCTTTATTCCCGATGCTTTTTTCTTCGCTCGCTCTCTAAATACGGACACTCGAACCCTCGTCATCGGCTTTCCCGATGGAAAAAGGAGAAGCGTGCGCGAGCCAACATCCTGATCGGCTCACGTCATCGAGTGTCACGGGATTATGTCACGAATCCTTCTGTGTCGCTGCCGAATTGCTAGCAGCCTCGAATTCCCGATTCATCCAGTGCACAGCTCGAATCTTTGATACCATTCTTTTTTCCTCCGCCGGACTGTCATCGCTCCGACGACTCCGGAGTACATTGTCACGGGGATGAATGAAAATCACCAGAATGGGAAAATTGACTTCGGGACTGCGATCGTACATTATTTTGATCACAAGTGATTCCTTTTTGCTTAATGTAGTTCTGTCAATAAATCGTTTTCTTATAGGATTTTGTTGGAAATTTGCAAATACCTTCTTTGATACAGTGTGAAATTTTATATTAAATTTTAGGAGATGTCATTACGTAGAACTCGAGATATTCATTGTCAAAATTTTTTGCAATTTTCAATCTTAAGGTGATATGGTCATGGCAGTAAAACGACAAATTTTCGACTCAGTTTTTCTCATGTACAAAGTGGTTTGCGAGTAAAAGTTCATTAAGAAAAGTATCCAAGGTGACGTGTGCTTGCTAAGTAATTAACAAAATTAAAAAGAAAAAAAATTACTCACTTAAGAAAAAAACTAAAGAAAGCTTCTTCGATATTGTATAAAAATGTGTGCAAAATTTTAGAAAGCTTCACCACGTAGAAGTTGAGATATATTTATTGTTGAAGATTGCAATATTTAACACGTGCTCTTATGGAAGGATGCAAAAAAATGTAATTTTTATCAATAAATATCTCGACTTCCGCATGGTGAAACCTTCTAAAAATTGACATACATGTACATACAACAGTAAAGAAAGTTTATGAAAAATTTTAACAAAATATGTGATAAACGATACCATGACCATATCACCTTAAATATTTTGAAATTTAGATGGTGAACCTTCTTAAAATTTAGCATATAGCTCTTTATTGTACTTCAAAGAAGCTTCCTCAAGGCTTTTTTTAAAGAATCCTAAGATTATGATTTTTTTAATTTTCATACATACATAGCAAGTACAAGTCACCTTGGATGACCTTGAATTTTGAGTATGTTGTTCTTGAAACAATTATTATTAACTTTTATTGATAAACTTAAGTTCAAAAATCACATGTTATGGAGAAAAATTGAAATAAACACTTTTGATTTGACTATACCGATAGAACTATACCTTCATACAGGGTTTTAGATAGATTCAGTCACATCTAAAAGCTCTTTTTAAGTATTCTTAGTTCTTTCGTGTAGTTCATGTAGTTCTTTAAGAAATAAATTTATTTAAGTATAACTTAATTTAAATTCGTCGTCGACCAAGGTGGCTTTTGATTTAGATTATTTAAATAAATTATTTAAATAAAGAAAAGAAGTAAACTTTATTGACTAAAATTTTTCGGGTTGAAAGTTGTAATATTTGACATGTGCTCTTATTAGAGAATACAGAAAATTGACTTTTATTAATAATATATATTGTCAATGAATTTCTAAAAAAAATTCTTCTGATTTAACTACAGCTACATCATAAAAATCATCTTTTAATTATATGTTTCTAGGAACTATAATTAAAAAATCGAATTCAATAATAATAAATTATAATAAAAATTAAAAAACTTGAATACAATAATTATACAGTTTATAAAACACTATATTTCGCAAACAAATTTAAAACATAAAAATATTAATAACAGACACAAATAATGTCTTGCGTAACTGTAAAATATAAATCTTAAAAACAATTAACTGCAGTAGTTTTTACTCAAATAAACTGTCACTAAAACCAACAGAAAACTGTAAAAGCACGAAAATTCGAGATTGAATAAAAAATGAGTGGCGTCATCCGCCTTAGACCCAACAATTATAAAATATTTACGAGAAGTTTCATAAAGTGTAACATTAAGATGTGGTTTCCATAAAAAATGTGTAAAAAATTGCAGTTTATTACGCGCGCGTTTTGAAGTGAATGCTGGAGAATAAGAGCAGGTTGCGTCGCCTGGAGAATGTTATTAGAAAGGAATACACTCGCGTATGTGCCATTTCACATGGAAATCACGCGGTGTGTCTTTAGCCATGCGCGCAGGGACAAACACATCATAAAATATTATTAAGCCGAGGAATTCTTGATTACGCGCCCAGTTAGACGGCGAGCGGTGAAAAAAATTCTCGTAAAGTTGGAAATAGAATAATTACAATGGGCACAGAGACTAGAGGGCGTTTAGTATTGTTTTTTAATGAGCCTCGCCTCACCTTCTCCTTTAATTGCGATTTTATGTATCTCCGGGTCGTCGTCTCTGTCTCTCTCCGCCAATGACGCTTTTTATCTCAATTCCGCCGCGAAGAAAGAGTTCTCGCGTGTGTTCTCGAATTAACTTGTATAGCTGAAAAAGGCGATCCCTCTCGTAACGTCTCTCCTTAAGGATGTCTATCAAAAATGTTGATTAAAAGAAAAATGTAGCATTTTGGGATAAAATTATTGGAAAAGTTATATGTCAGCTACAAAATCTGTATACAAAAAAATAACCTGTCTTTATTGACTATTTAATGAAAATATTCGTAATTGAAAATTCGACTTTTAACATTGAGTAGATACAAGAACACAATTTCGTACCTTTATTTTTAAAAAGCAATTGTTTTTGCACATGAGTGACTCTTTGTAAAAACTATTTGTGTTCATGAAACATTTTTAAAAAGTGTAGAAAAAAGAAAAATTTGAGGTTTCGGGCCTTTTGTATTAATTATTGACGATAAATGACGATAAAACGTTACCCAGAATTCTATATAGTAATACGCCAAACATTGACAGGTTTCCTAATCTTAATCAAGAGAACAACTTTAATAAAAGTTTTAACATTACTCAATATACTTTTTGGATCACTACAATAATTTTTAATTATACTAAAACTCTGACCCTTTATTTTAGTATTCACTAATTGCAGTAAAAAGCATGTTCTAAAAATATTTGTAAAAAGTATTCAACTTGACTTGGAAGATATCCTTAAGGTCATGTGAAACACCCAATTGCAATTGATTTTTCGACGAATCCCATGCTCGTATTCTTCAGCAATTTCGGCGAAATTTGAATATGTCATGCAAAGTACACTGTACTAGTGCATGACATTCTTGGAATTTCAAAAAAATATTTAAAAAACCAAAAAAAAACATTTTTTTTCGTTTTTTCAAATTCCAAAAAAAAATTTCAACTTGGAATTTCAAAAAAATTTAAAAAAAACCAAATTAAAAAAATTTTTTTTTTCCGTTTTTTGAAATTCCCAGAGTGTCACGCCCTAGTATAAAGCATACACTGCATAACATATTCAAATTTCAGTTAATTTGCTTGAAAAATACGAGCCTGGGATCAGTCCGAAAATAAACTCAAAATTGGGTGTTTCACATCAGCTTAATACACAAATTTATTCTCATGATGAGATCATTCAGGAAGCGAGAGCGTTTTTCCAGAGTTCGAACGGAGTTTCACGTAATTGGGAATTTTGCCAGACACGATTATTTCGCTTTTTATCGACGCTGACGACGTTTTTTTTTCCACTCCCAAGATTGTGCTCTCGGACGGGCAAAAAGTCTTCTGTCTCGTCTTGCACTTTCACATGTCTTCGGTAACCGAAAGCAATCGATCTTGCCTCTTTTTCCGTCCCTGGACAGCTTCGGACCGTCTTACACCGATGTCCTGCGTCCTCGGACGGAGGGCCAACGTCCTCAGGCGCGTCGTCGGCGGCCCCGTGAGAAGTTTCCTACCTCATCGATTCGCCTGAGGAGATTTTCACCGAACGCTCGAAAAAAAACTGCATGTTCGTCGTACATTGCCGAGCGGTCTTTTCGAGCGTTTCATGGCACTATTCGAGCCTCCCGCGGTTCTCCAAGAATTTTTCCCTATTCGGAAATACCACGTAATCGCACGATATTTTCTCCTCATGCTCGGTTCTTGTGATAAAATAAAATGGTTTCGGTTAATTCGTTTTTTTTTTCTAAGAATGAACTTTCCACGTGCTCTTCACGACAATTCATTACTCGCTGACGTCGAAATGAACATTTTTGAGGAATAAAAGAAATAAAATGAAAGAAATAATTGAGAAAATTCCGAATGCATTGCAACCTTTAAAGTTGCAATTTTTTTAACGATAACACTCTGTACTCGCTCACATTTAAAATGTAAAACTGTTTTGGAAAAGATTTTTATTATAATTTGCACAATTGATCCTTTTTAATGTCATATAAAAATTTTCCTTAAATTTCATGAAGTTGCATTATCTAGAAATCAAGATATAAATTATTGAAAATCGTCGCTTTTTTCATCTGCCATAAGCTAATGTCAAAAGTTGTAATTTTTTTAAATCTGTGTCTAAATTATTTTTCAAATTTTCCTTATACTTTAACGAGACGCTAAAAAGTTCAATTTTCAAAGAAATTTGAAGTGATTAAACTTTTCGGTGTTTTGTACAAAATTGACATCATTACATTTCCTGAAATAAGAATAATGCTAACAAAAATTTTAGTTTTTTTATTACAAAAATAATTCAATAACATAAAAATACCCAAATGCATATGACTATTATAAATAATATAAATAAGTAGTCAAATTATTAATTATTCACAAGTATCATCCATATAAATAAATATATGAGAATTTTAATTTCCGACCACTTAAGATCGATACAAAGTATTTTTTAGGAAAATCAGCTTTTCAAATACTTTTAAAAAATTGTACGATATTCGATATTATATTTATAATCATGTGTAATTTTTAAGTATTATTTTAATTACTTTTTCAAATCGTATAATTTTCCATAAGACTACATACAATCAATTAAAAATTATTTTACCCTGACGAGTTCTCTATAGTCGTTAAATATTTACACAACGTTTTGTATAAAATATTCAATAATACGTAAAATGATCAAAAACTTGTATCATTTTCGATTTTGGACACACATCCTGAATCCGACAACGAGCGTCCGGTGAGAAATCAAACAATGTCGTAACTCCCCCTCCGGAGTAAATGAAATTAGTGAGCACACGCATCGCACTAATTGGAAACACAAATAATTGAATTGACGCGAATACACGTGTCCATCGGCAACATTTCCGCCATTTTTCGTCGAGAGCTCCAACATTCGTGACTAAAATTCTCGTCCATCTTATTTTTCGTACATATAAGACCCAGCGACACGATCATTCACGAGAGATAGCGGCACCAGGTGCCTTCCGATGCCCGTCTTAATACGGTCAGAGTATTTCATCGGTCATAATCCACCCCTTCTGTACACTCACATATACATCTCATCATTCTCCTCGTCGCTTCATCCCTCGGAAGGTTTCTCGAGCTTTCGCGCGGAGAGGGCTCGACGACTCCTTTCCCGTAAGTGTCGCTCCCAATGGAGCACTCTCGGACCACTGATGCAATATCGAATGTTTCCACTTCCACCTACAAATGCGAGTCCCTTTCTCGCTGTATATATAACTTGAGCATTATGAGCGCGAGGGATAAAGAGACGAAGAGGGATGATTTCGTGTCGACGAAACCGATGGGACACTTTCGATGAAAAGGGCACAAACTTGAGTATTTATATATAAATACATATATAAAATAATAAATAAATATATTGAGTATTTTTATGTAAATATCTGTATGTATTGTGTATATTCAAGTTTGAGTATATATAATATTTACTTAAGTTTTTATAAATAATTTTCATACATATGCAAGTACATGTACTCGAGTTTTTATATATAAATATATACTCAAGTTTTTATATATAAATATGTATACTCGAGTTTTTGAATATGTATAGTGTATACTCAATAGTGTATACTATAGTGTATTAAGTTTGAGTATATATAATATGTACGCAAGTTTTTATAAATAGTTTTCATACATATACAAATACATGTACTCGAGTTGTTATATATAAATATATACTCAAGTATTTATATATAAATATATATTCTCAAACTTTTGAATATAAATACTATATACTTAAATTTTATATATAAATGTATATACTCGAGTTTTGATATACAAATATATATACACTCAATTTTATATATGTCTATAAATACAGTAGCTTTGAGGACGATACGAGAAACGTGTAACGTCAAGAGCAGTTTTAGAAAAAGTCTACGAGAGCGAGAAACGAATCCTGGCAAATGTCTCTCGCGTGTTTCAAGTTTTTCTTCTTCCTGGCCCGAACCATATAGCAGACTTCTTTCTTTCTCTTCCTTCTTCTTGTTTTCTTCGGTGTCTGCATCGTCTGTATCATTGTCCAAGTATTCGATTAATAGAAAAGTTTTCGGGATAAGTTTCTTGTTGCCGGGTATATGGGAAAACTCCTCTGTTTGCGTCCCCATGTTTGTCCCGGACGGATGGAGCTCGAGGGTGAGGATATACTCCGGGTAATTTCATCGAATGATCGAAATTAGAGAGACTCGATGAAGAATAATCGATTCTTAAACTCGTAGGAATTACGGCGATTGTCCTCCTCGATTTCTCGATTCGACTTCTTTTTTTCGAGTTGGCAGCTATTTTTTTTATCCAGACTGAAAATAAAATTTCGTTGATGATTTAAAAAATTTGTTTGATACAACGAAATTTTCTTTCTTATACATTCGATGATATTTTTATATAAATTGAAAAGAAGATGTTTATGGTCAAAGAAATTCATTTATTTTTAAATTATTTTAAGTTTGATTATTATAATAAAGAAATATTTGTATTAACTGAATTTTTTAAACTGAATTTTTTCTCAGCGATATTATTTTCTTAAAGGTAGGCGTCTCGACAGTTTGAAATCGAAAGTTTTTTCACTTTATTCTTGAAGTATGCAAAAAAAATCTGCTTCAAATTCACATTATGGAAATTATTGTCTGATATTTCAGTGATCCAAAACCCATTTTAGGTCCCAATTTTAAACAATATTTATAGTAGATAAGTATTGAAACGTTTGAATGTACAGATGTCCCAATAATTGGACAGCAAAATTGGCTTTGTTAGTTTGTTCCAGTAGTTGAATGCTACGAGAAATACAATTTTTGTATACGAGAAAAATCGATTCATTTAATTAGAATAAAATTCAAATATTTGAAGTAATTGTTTAATTTTTGGAACATGTTCAACTTTAACCTATTGAGACGTTTTCCTTACTTAACTTTCAATTTGTCTAATTATAATACATTATAATATATACTCACTTTTTTATTTATTGTATATTTAACTCTTTCTGTTACATTTATATCACTTATTTTTATATTATTTATTTTGCATAGAATATTATTTGTATGATTTCTTACATATTGTATAATTATAACCTAAGTAAAATAACAGCAAATAATAAATCAACTCAACTCAGCCCCTTCAGTGTTTCATAAAATGTATAAACGCAAAATATTTAATGCTTATACATACTCTTGAAAATGACACGTTCGCCCAATTTTTCTTTTACAATTTGTCAGAGTGAAAAAAAATTTGAATGAGATTCTCATTCGTTAAAAAAAATCCTATAATTCAGGCTGACAAAGTTTTCTGGAGCTAGGAAAAAGAAAGCAGGGTATACCGAAGGTGGAGGAGAACTCGTTGGATATTTATTTCGCAGTAACCGAAATTCATCCCCTAAGAATCTTCAATAATTTATCGTCGCAAAAATACGGTTACGACTGATCTTTTTTTTTCGCGTGATTTAAAATTCAATCAGCATGGAATGATATTTTATTCGGAGGAAAAAAGCGAGAGAGAGGATGCGGAGAGTTTCTTTCTTTTTTTTTTCCTTCGAGCGTATATACGAGAGTGCCAGGATGAGGATTTTTCGATATATTCATTTTCTTTTTTGGAGCCCCTTTTTTTTATCGACAGCTCGAATCGGAGTGTACGGCCAGCCTCGGCGCGCACACGGCCCGAAGAAAAACGCGAGACTCTTTCGCTGGATTTGTCTAGATTGTCTGGGCGAGAATAAAACGGGGAATCCCCTCGTTACCTAAGAATCCGACGACCCGGGGCTGTCCGGTGCGTCTGGGACGTACAAAGACACGTGGTGACCCTCTCGCCACGTTTCCGCCGATAGATTTTCCGGTCAGCTTTTGAAAAATCCAGCGCGTCTTTCTTCCATTCCGATCGACAAAATCAAACTACCGTTCCTTCTCCGAATCGTACATTCCCCGATAAAATTCAACTCCTCTATCTGAAACTTTGATCCGGCGAGAAAAGGATCTCTCCTTTCGAATATTCGCACTCTGAGATCGAGAGCCAATAAATATGTTAACATTTTTTTTTTTCATGAACGACGAAGGGATGTTCGCAATAAAAAGTTCATTCTCGAGTCTTGAAGTTTATGTAAGTGAAAAATATAATATATGGGAGAGAAATTTATACTTTTTTTCGTTGCTTTTTAACGTTGTCGATTCCATGTTGATATTTAAAGAAAAATCTGTTTAAAAAAATAACTGTGTTCTGGAAAAATTTGAATTTTTTTTTGAATAAACGTATTAATTTTTATGATACAATTATTAGGTTTATTTTTCATGAAACATTTTAAAATTTTTCCGAAATGTTACCACAGTACGAAAAAACATTTAGTAATTTTTCATATAAAATGTTCTCATTATGTAGAAAAATAGTACCAACAAAGAAAAACCCTTTATTGAGGCAAACGCACGTTTTTATAATCATTTTATAATTACAATTACACTAAAAGATTTTTTTTAAATTACCATCAATGTATTTGATTTATAGTAATTTAGTAATTTTAATCGTTTATCTTGTCAAGTAAAGTAGATTCTTATTTTATTTTATTTTATTATCATTAAAATAACGAAAGTTACAATTAAATATATTCGGTTATTTCAACAAATTTTTTTTAGCACATCTTACATGACGGTTACCACACAGTACAAAAAATAATAATGTTTTGTATAAAATAAGAACTTCCTGCGAAAGAAAAATGCTAAGAAAAAAATGTTTCCACAAAGAAAACATTTTTATATTAATTTTGTAATTATGCACTTGATAATCAAAATGACAATTTCGTGTAAAAAGAATTTTCAAATTTTCGCAAAGTATCATCGCAGTATAAAAAAAAACATGGTATTTTTTCTCATAAAATATTCTTTCCCTGGAGATAAAAACGTCCAAAAAAGAAAATCGTGAATTCTCTTTGTTCAAAGCGATGAATATCTTCGCAGCCAAACATTATTTTTATAGGAAAAAAGTAATCGAAATCCCATCAAAGAATTATCACGATGTGAGTCAGAGAGCGAAAAGGGGAGTGTGTGGTAGAAAGTGGGACTCGTAAGAACAAAGAGAAACAGGAGTATCGACGGGACGAGATGAGGGAAGCTTTTCCAAAATCAGAAGTGAAAGTCGATATACATACATATATATATATATATATATATATTTGTCGACGTGATTTTTCGCTCGACTGCATCGCACATTTCGTCTCAAAAGCAAGAGAGAGGACGCGGCGGCGTCCTACCGACCATTCTTCCTCATTCTGACGCTTTTCCCCCTTGATCTCGTTCCTTTCGCTCTCTCGGACTTGTTTCTCCGGAAGAGGAGGCCAAGATCTCGTTTGCTCGTGCCTTCGACAAGGGGAGCCTCGAGAAAGGAGAATCGGTCGGAGAAATACGCTTCTCCTTTCTTTTTTCTCTCAAATCCATGCACCAGGCAGACGTTTGAAAAAAAGACGGGGGGTGGTTTCTTTCAGCCCTCTGGTAGCGCGAACACATCGACGAGAGAGCACGCGATAAGACGAGAGAGAGAGAAGGAAAAAGAAAAAGAAGAAATAAATAGAGGGGAAGGGGGAAAGTGCGGGAAAACAGGGACGAAAGGAAAAGATGGTAAAAAAGCACGTGGGGTGCGTTTCCTCCCTTTCCTTTTTCTCCGCAAATAAAATACTTTTGCGTTCGTACAATTTTTTATCTTTACTCTCGTCGCGTTATATAGGTATGAGACACTTTTTTTTTATCTCTTTCCTTTTTCTCTCTCTCTCTCTCTCTTTTTATTCGGAAAACGTCGTGACCTGCCTCTTCGCGGACTTCTTTTTCCCTCGGCCCCTCCGCCCGCTTTCCGCCTCCTTGAATCGCGGAGACTCCGTCTTTAATGGCAGCGAGGCAAAACGGAGGAGGAAAAAAAAATTGAAAAGTATCCTGCAGGAAAATTCGCCGACGGCATTATCCTTCCACTTCTTCAAGCTCTTTTTTCTCCCAGACGTCGTCACGGTCCATCGAATCTTTACAATAGGATTAAAGAAATTGTCCCCAGATACTCGCCCGTTAATAATTTTTTTTTGTCTCAGAAATTTTAATTACGTTATTATAATTTTAGTTTAATCTTGATTAAATGAAAATGAAGGAAATGACAAAATTTGCAAAAGAATTATAATATATGATGAAAAATGATATTGAAAAAAAATTGTTTTATTACTTTTATTAACATTACTATTAAAACAAATCGATAAAGTGTAATCGATGAAAATGGTATTATATGTAAATTTTTTTTCAGTTGAAGATTCTTAAATTCGAGCTATTTTGTAGATTTTATTAATGACGTCTTATAGAGACTATTGATGTCTGGAACTTTAATTATCACAGCTTCATAAAAAATTTATTAAACTGATGTCATCTCTATAAATTAGACAATTAGATAAAAATAAACAAAGTGAACGCAATAAAAGTCATAAAAAATTATTAATTTTTATTTTATTGTGTAATTTATGACGTCACTGAAAAATAGAGTTACTTTTTTGGAAAAAATACTGTCGTGTCATTGACGATCTAATTTTTTAATTTTCTCTCTTCAATATATTTTATTTTCAAAATCGTTGCTTACAAATTTGACTCATCAGAAGTATTTATAAAATCAATAGAATTATTTTTAAATAAAAATAATGTAAACTGCATATATTTTCAATGAAATTATTCACTTGAGTTCAAAGAACTGATCACCATAGTAAAAGATATTTTTAATATCTTGATCATTACATTCGATTAAATGATCAAGTTTTATCACTTATTGAATTGACCATTAAGGAGGTGTAACGGAATGTTAAAGTCTAGAGAATTGCCTGAAAATATAATGATTCGATAAAAAATAAAATTAGCTTTCTAATAAGCACGAAATTTATATAGGTTACCGAACTTTCTGTGAAGAAAAATACATTTGAAAATTTTAAACGGTGATCTTGCTTCACGCATGGGGTATAAGTATTCATTTGAGTAATTAACGATATGCAGACACTAGAAAATTACATGAATTTTTAATATGATGTTCCTAGGGAGGTATTATTAATGACATCATCAAAAAAAAGTGGAACCATCGAAAAAAATAAGAAAAATTTATGAAGTTAATTGACAGCTCACTGTGGCAAACCTCTTTCGTATTCGTTCAAAACAGTGTCTAATTTTAAAGAGTATAAATTAATTAAAAACATTATTCTTCTGAAACACATTAACAGAAGTGAAGCTCGTATGAAAAATTAAATAAAATGAAGCTTACTTCAAATTTTTTAAAAATTTTAATGTTCAAATAGTTGTTGTATTGACTACTCTGAAGTAGCAACCACCTTAAAAGGCACTTATTATATTTCATCACTTTCAGCATCAGATGTAGTTTCTTTGTTCTCCATTCACAGACCTGATTTTTCATTGCAAGATAATGGCAAGCTTGTCACTGTGAAAAAAGAGCTGTTGGGCAGCTGGCTGCGAAGGATCGCAAAGAGGAAAAGGGAGATGAGAATGTCTTATTTTCTCACTTGCTTTTTACATTTTGGAGAACTTTTGGACTCGTTCCTCCCTTGCTTGCTTCCGGCCTGGGGCGGAAAACGTCGTCAACGTCGCTTACACCGCGTGTCCGTGTTCCCTGCAACAAAAGAGAATGAATTTCGTTCCGGAAGCCGATGCAAGTTTCGCCTTGAATCCAGACGGCGAGTTGCAGCAGCGCAGGCAACGAATGCAAATAACATTATATTCATACTCAATTTGCATTCACAGCAAGCCCGATTCTCCTCCAGGTTTCTCCCTTGCAGGAAGGAAGTAAAAAAAATTCGCCGCGAGAAAAATATTCCCTCCCTCTTTTTACGCTTGCTTCCAATCGATCGGGTTCTTATTCGCGAGAAATATATTTTTTTCCCTGATATATAAATATTTTTATTCGGGAATATTTCCAACTTGTTCTTTCTCCCGATGACGATATTCAGAGGAAAAAAAGTTACAGGTCCCTTTTATACTCTTGAAAATTCACGCTTCGAACCATTTTCTTACGGTACAAAGTAAGCTTCTTATTTATATACGAGGTTGCGAGATTGAGAGCCTCGCGAATCTTAGCAGTAGTAAAGTTGCACAGAATGAAATGGCCCGAATTCTTTTTCATGGCGCTTAGTTTGATAGCCCAGCCGTTAAACTTAATCGAAAAGTTTACAACTCCGCTATCTCCGGGCTTTTTTGTTCTCATTTCAACTCTATGATTGTAGCTTCGAAACGGAAAGGATACACTTCTGTTCAGACCTCTCTTTGCCATTCTTCAATTAAATCCCTGGACCCTTTTTACCTAATTTTATTATTTTCTTTTCGAAACGAGAATTTGATACGAGGTGGGTCTTTAAAATTGGCAATGGTTGAAATCCTATGCAAACACTGGTTTTCGTCTTTTATTCGATAATGAATTTCTGTGATAAGAAATAAAGACGAACGTCCCGATAGTTCAACATGTTTCATAAATTTAACTCCCTATATTAGTATAATCATCGAAAAGTCTGAATTTATAGCCACAAAGATACAAAAATTCTACTACATTGACAAAAAATTTGACAAAAAACAATATATTTATTTAACAAAAAAAAATTAATATCTATTATAACATTTGTTTTCGTGTATCATAGCAATCCGTAGGGTGGGTTTTAAATTGGGTGAGTTTTAAACTACTTTACTTTATTTCGATACTTTAAAAATAGCAATCAAGGAAAGGTACTTTACTTTTCACTGGGAAAAAGTTAAGTTTGGTTAATATCGTAATAAAATGAAGTCTAAAAATGTAGTGTAAAAAAAATACGATTCTTCACTGCGAGTTCCAAGTTGACACGTGTGTGGCTTTCAACAGTCGTTTCAATGTGATCGAAAAGAAAATATTGGTTGATCGATCAATCACGTTTTTATCTTCCCTTCATTATTCGTTTTTTTTTTCTACTCTTTTTGCAACTTATTTCCAAAAGCTTGCTATGTTTGCTTAGCACTTTTTTCAGGGGATATTTGGAACCGGTGACGAACCAGAACGAATGCGATTGACACGCGTGTCAAAGTATAGTGTCAACGCTTTTGGTTATGGCTCGACGCCGTCCATGTCCCTTGTGCGAGCGCGTGTGCGCTCCACCGAAGTGCTTGTCACCGTAGTTCTTCACGCTTGCACGTCATAGCGGAACCCGCAAGGGCTTTCGAGATGCCGCTAAGCTGCCAGAGCAAACATAGAGGGGAAGACGAGAATCCTTTTGTCTTGATTTTCAAGAGCCGACGAAAAATCTTCGGCAAGCTCGCACGATCGAACTATAGGACGAAAAGACAAAAAAAAGGGAGAAAAAGAGAAAAAAGGGCGACATGTGTTCAAGGACAGATGAAAACTGTCGCTGGAATAAAAAGTAATACCAATAATGTCTAAAAACTCAATATCTTAGGTTTGCTTGATGATGTTTTAGCAATTCAAAATTCATCATATGCATTTTTTTCATGAAATATTTATCACAAATAAGATTTATGACGTTTTAACATTATTCTGTGTAAAAAAAATTATTCATGATGAATTCATAAGGAATTCCCCATCGTGAACGTTTATCTCATGAGACAATAATGGAGCAAGTGGTATGAACATGGAAAAACGTTCGATAGGGTACATCAAATGTTCATAGAAAGTTCTGTAAACATAATGTTCGTGAGATGTTCATAAAACGTCCATCTACTATATGTTCACTGTTTGTCCATTCAATGTTCATTGAAATCCTTATATTTTTTATACACGCATAAATTTATATGTAAGACACTTTTAAAAATAGTTTTTTACAATATACGATTTTTAATTAAACTTTTCAAATCCATATTGTCAGTTTACATAAATATACATTTTATAATTAAAAATTTCATATCATATATAAAATATAAATGTCAATATTCAAAAATAGAATATATTTTAACATTGCACTACACTCGCGAAATTTCCCTAGTTTTCATCATTATATTTTCGGCTTGAATTGTACAAATTTTGCTGATTTTTGTAGTTTAAGTTATGAATTTTATATTCTCACAAAAAAGATTACATTCCTCCGCGATGTCAACCAACAACTGAATACATCTTTTGCATACTGTGAAGGCATTCGAATGGTGAAAAAAAGATAAAAACAAAAAAAAAAATTGTAGTTATCATTTGACAGTTATGAGTGAATGTTTGAGATACCCTGATCGAAAGTTTTTCCATGTTCACTATTTATTCATACCAGTGGCTCCGTTGTAACAATTTTTGTTCAACAATTTTTATAGTTGAACATCAAAAGTAACTTTCAAAGTGACATCAAAAGTGATCGTATGATTTGTTTTCATGAAATATTTATCACAAACAAAATTTGAAATGTTTCAACATCAAAATTGACTTTCATTACGAACTCTTTGATAATGACTAATACAAGGAGTATCGTTTCTTTTTTGGGACATGTTCAACTGTTAAGATATCTTGGACCTTGTTTTTCTGTGCCTTCGCTCCACTTTTTCTTTCTCTCCCATCCCGATCTTTTTATCCATATAATAGCAATTGGCCGGTGAAAAAGAGATCATGTTTTTTTCATCATCACCGTTTTTGGCCTCCCGTTCTGGTTCATCGACGGCTTTTTTACGACATCTGCGAACCCTCCCAAGAGTTTCAACTTTGCGATAAGATCTTCGTCCTCGTTACAGATAATTTCGTTAATAAAATTATATTCGTTTCAATTTTCACCCGAATGTGGAGAGTTTTCAAAGTTTTTGGTTGAATAAAATGAAGAAAGATATATATATATATATATATATATATATATATATAAGTATGTAGTGATATAGGAAAAAAAATTTAATGAAAACAGGTACGAAAATGCGTATCGCGTTCGCTGCTTTACCACAATTACAAAGTTGCTGCATGTCGTGTACGTGCATTAAAAAGTTGGTTAACGCGGTGAATTCTTATTCCCGATGGAGCGGAGTCCCGTCGCGGTTTTATGCATCGAGAGCACTGTCTCGAGACGGTAATGGAAGTTGAATTACAAAGGTAAGATGAAAACGAGGATAAACGAAAGAGAAAAAAAGAATTGGGACACCGCAGAGCGACTGGCCCCGCGTCTGGATGTCCCGTCGGCTGCGTTTCTCTTCTCATGCCTTGCTTCGACATCTGTATTATGTCCTTAACATCCACGAGCGTACCAGATCTAGTTTCTTACCCGATCTTCAAGTTTTTCCTTCCTCCCCTTCTTTTTCTTCGTCTTTTGTCTCACACCCGTTTCAAGCTCCGAGCTAAAAATCTTGAAACGAGATATAGAGTCGACCGACGCGAATCGGATCACATGGCGAATCGGATCAAAATAAGAAAAGTGCAGACGAATTACACGTAGTCACAATTTCTCTTTTTTTAGCCATTTTGGTCCATTTGGTATGCATCGTATGGTCTTTTTTATATGCATCATATGGATCATTTGATATGCATCGTTGGACCTACCAAGCATGGTAGGTCCATGTCATTGGATGTATCAAATGGAAGGACACAATGGTGGACACAAAATACATTATCTAATAACACATTATATACCATATGCTGTGATCTGTGACAAAAAAATCACGATGATAGATCTCACTGTGTACTATGCAATCACATTGCTTATTTTAGAACCAAATGAATTTAGACCTAGATCAACATATCTCAAAACCTAATACTAATTCTAGGAATCGAATTATAATAGTCAGGACCTAAAAATATATTTAGGTTTATAAAGATCAGTAAAAGACTTTTAAATATTTTGATTATAGTCGTCATCAACAGAGTTCATAATTAATCATGAGACAGAAAACATGAAACCCTCTTACTAACTTTGATATTATGTTGGAAATTACTTCTCGACTCAAATGAGCTTTTTTCAAAAAACAAAAGTTATTAAATTCTTGTCAAATAAAAGCGTTCTACGTTTATGTACCAATATTTTTGAGAACTTTATCAAAAACTTACTTTTTTATCATATATTCGTCTCAGCAGCGTTTCTCGTGGCGAAATTCAGCCCCAAAGTGATGTGTATTAGAGAGATGTCTGCCAGCGTGACAATGTCGTCACATTTGTAGCCACTTTCACGACCCGCACCCCCAATTTTCATCCCCCATTTCGTCGCAGCTTTCAGCCCTTTTGCATCTTTGAAAAAAAAGAAACACCCACATATAAACAGAGTAGAAGAAAGATGATAAAATTGGATTCTTTTTTTAGAAATATAAATTGTTGACGCCATTATAACGTGCGTCACACAAATAATATTTACCTCTCGAAGTGGAAAGAACGATCGCGTTATCGTATTTGCTGTCGGAATTCAAAGTTTCCTGCGCGTTCATTGTCGTTCGCAAGTAATTACGAGAACGGCGGCGCGGGTGAGCCTTGGAGAAAATACGGTCTAAGAGAGAAACAAGCTGAAGAAGAAAAATTATAAAAAGGAGGAAAAGAGGTCGAGAGGACAGCGACCAGAGACGGCGCGTGGAAAACAAGTTTCGTCTTTGGTGTCTCCCAGCTTGTATATGTACATATAAACTATTCTACGCGGTATTGAAGATAAGGCACGCGTCAGCCTTGCTCCTTTAACGCTCGAGATAGTCTCGAGAGCAATACCTGCACGCAAAAATCTATTATGCTCCGCGAAACCCAACAAAGTGCGCGAAGCCTTAGAATCTGGCGCGCCAGAACTACCACCTTTTTTTTCAAACTCCGTCCATCATTCTCCTCGGAGAAATAATAATCTCCGAGCTCGCTCGTGTCACCGACCATTCCTCAAATTCCTCCAATTTTTCACGTCCGACAATATTTCCAGTATCAAACTAGCCGGCGACATTTTTTTTCACCGATGGTTGTTCAAACGCTGATAAAAGTTTCTTTTTTCTTATGTTGCAGGTAAGAAACGTGACGAATCCGCTAGAATCTCAACAAGATAAAGCCAACCTGACACGACATTCGCTTTGAAGTAAGTAAAAAAAAACAGAGAGAGAGAGAGAGAGAGAGAGAGAGAGAGAAACGAGCGAGGGGAAAAAAAACAAGTCTTCGTCTCCTCATCGGAAATAAGTAGAAAAAAAAATGTCAATTTAACACATTGAGCGAGTGTCTAATCGAGGTAGATGCACCTGTGCGATAGTCAAGGAAAAAGAAAGAGAGAGACGGAAAAAATAGCAGCTAAACGCAGCGTGTTGCTGTTGCTGTATAGAGGACAAGTCAACGACCGCCTCGAAGGCGGTTGACTCTATATATAGCGAGATGGGTGCGAGAGAACACACATGCCGCTGGCATCGTACGTGTGTCTATCTTATGTAAGCGAATAAGTAATGAGAAAACGAGAGACTCGTGACGTTAGTGGGAGAAACGACGTGAAAATCGTTTTTCGCGTTATTCCTGAATCCCTCCATTCGTCAAACGTTGCAAAATGTGTCAATTATCGCCACGGGCTTGAATCCTAACCCCGAAGAATACGAGAGCACGAATCTCATTGAGGAAAAGTCTCGCATTGTGAATCGGTGGGAGGAAAACAGAAGAAGAAATTCTTTTACATTGTTACTTCGGGCGACGCTCATTCATTCGACATTCGATTCTTGGTGACTCGATCACACGTGACTTCTCCGCTCTCTCTCTCTCTCTCTCTTTCTCAGCAGACAGACCGCAAGAGAACCGTCGTCCGTTCGTTCTCATTTTATTCGTCGCGATCGACTGGTATCGAGTTTCGTTTACGAACCCTTGTGTAACCAGATACTATATCAATTCATACGCGCGCGCACACTTCTAAAACACGCACGAACTTACGTGCACTCTTATATAAATCTTCGGAGCTTGCGTATTTTACCACGAGATTTCGATACACAGTAGTCACTCATAAATTGATACTTTTCTTTTCATGTGAACGTTCCTATGGTAAAATGCCAGGTTTCTTTATCCATATCTGTTTCGTTTTATGTTTAGCCTTGTTTTATTTTTGGTCTCAACAGATATTCTTATAGTTTCATTATTTCGTCTCACGAACTATTGTTTTGGCTTTAATGTGTATTTTAAACAGGTCTCTATGTACTTATCTACGTTTCTTTTCAAAGTTTTGGTTACATAATGTCTGGCTTACGTAGCAACATTCAACTAATGGGACAAGTCTGTTCAGTATTAAAGAACAAGTCAATTTTGCTGTTCAGCTATCAAATATCTGGGTTCTAAAACCTTTAAGTACTTATTTGTTATAAATATACTATATTTCATGAAAATAATTCATACGGTCGGCTTTGGATCACTAAAATATAAAGTAATAATAAAAACCTGAATTTACATTAGATTTTTTTTAATGTCAAAAAAATGGGAATCAAGTTGCATCTTTTAGATGTTGAAGTATTGAAACGTTTACCTTGTCCATCTTTCTCGATTATTCATCGGTGAAACATCTCAACGACGGCTTTTATAATCTACGTTCTATTCTATCCTCGTGAAATTTTCAAACTAGGAGAAAGTTCGTAATGGAAGTCGAAGAAGAGTCCCGACGGTGGATGTGTCAACTCGTGGACATCATCAATGCCGCGCGAGTCCGATGTACGCGAGTGGATCGATAAATTCTCGTATTATAATCGTCGAGAAAGAGAGCCTGATTACCGCTGAATGGAGGAACTCGTTTTGAGTTAATGGCATTCGAGTTAATTGAAATGTTATCGTTTGGGAACGTCAAAAGCTGTCTCTGTCGCGGAGAGTGAATGGAAACTCGGATACCGCAATGTTGGATAGCTTGCGCCGTGCATGCAAATCTCGTAATAATCTGCTGGCTCTGGCATGCGTTATGGCAAAGAGCCCGAGAGACTGCAAAGCCGTCAAGAGGTCTCTGGCCAATAGTTTCACTGACGAGCCGAGCCTCGTGAGCCCACTCGCACTCTCGCATACATGACGTTCGCTAGAAAATCAACTTCTAATCTTGCGAATCGACGTGTCAATGCTCGGATTACTTCTTTATTCGTTATTTCTCGATGCAATGCGAACCTTGGTCCGATACTGACAGCTCCCAAGTTGATACGGTGACTAACCTATTCCCGATCAATAACATCTATTTCAGGACCATGAGTCAGTTGATGAGTTCATTATGATATTGGATATTTACACACAATATTTATTCAGAAACATTATTTTCGAGTATCAGAAACGATCCACATCGCGAAGTGACGTATAATTGATTCATCGCACGAACTTGCTGGAAATCCCAAAAGTCATATAGTCTAAAAATTGGACTACATGATTCGAATACCTGAAGAAGTTCACTATAAGAGTTGATATTGGACATTTCCACTCAATTTTTCTTCAGTAACATAAATTTTGGGTATCATAAAAGATTTGCATTAAAGTGACATATAATTGATTCATCGCACGAACTTTCCTGCTGGAAATCCCAAAAGTCATATAAGGCAAAATTCAGACTATATGATCCGAATACCTGAAGGAGTTTATTAAAAGAACAAATATTGGACATTTGCACTGAATTTTTCTTCAGCAATATAATTTTTGAGTATCACAAATGATTTACACTAAAGTGTCCTATATTTGATTCATCGCACGAACTCTCCTGCTGGAAATTCCAAAAGTCAATAGTCCAAAATTCAGACTATATGATCAGAATACCTGAAAAGATTCGTTCAGAGGTGGTGGATTATCAGGAACAGGCAATATTTCGCGAATTCGTTCTTCGATGGATGTTGCGAATTATGGGGACAAGGGTACAACTCGGATGTGACGAAATTCGCCCTTCAGGGAGGTACGTGATATTTATATGCAAATACGGATTGGCTGTTTCGGTGGGTTAGGGGTTGTTGAAGGGACTCCGGTGAATGAGAGAGCGCGGTTGAGCGCGAACGTTCCTGAAGAAGCCATTACGAAGGACGCCCAGTCACTCGAGGTCGTTTTATTCGCGATAACACCTATATATACGTATCCGTCATACATAGGCAGGGCTGACGCACGAGCGCCCTCACGGATACGCGTCCTGTCCCGTCGTAGCGACGAAAAGAGACAAAGTACGGCCGGGAGACAAAACCCTGAGGGTTGTTCGCGAGCGAAGAGGGTGCGCGCCTCACCCCACCCCCTCCCCTTCGAACCCTCTGGCATTAGACGCGCGCGGTACAACTTTCAGCGTCGCGCAACGCCCAGCCGACGATTTATCGCCGGCCACCGCGCATCTTTGTTCCCGCGCGGATTTTCCTTTGTTCGAAACCTTCGGCGAGCTCCGCAGGGGAAACCTCGAATTCGCTTCCTTGCTTCTCGATTTCTGTTTACCCAGCCACGCAATATTATTTCGGCAAAGGTACGCGTACGCTCCACGGAATTGCTAATATTCCTTTCACAATCGTGTTCCATTAATTTCTGAATCGATAAATGTTTTCTCGTGAGGGTAGTTTAATTAACTTGAATATACGAATAATTAATTTCTTGAAGAAATTCGTTGATGCGAGGTAACATATCTTGCAGTTGCGATTGGTCTGGATGGCTGAAAAACAGAGATAAAGAAATAATGGCAAAAACTGGAAAAAGATACTTTATAAAGATGTGTAAAGGTTTGAGAATGTCGAAAATCCCAAGAGTCCATGAGACCATTGCTTTTTTTCGTTGATCAGAAATTCGTATGGTACGGAGACAGTGAGAACGGGATTTGCGCCGGGCTGTTTAGAAGACTTAATAGAATTTGAATGTCGTTAGTCGAAGTAACCGGGCGTAAGGGATGAGTAAGTTGGGGATCTTTGCGATCTTATCTCCATTATCGCGCGTCGTAGGGATAACGACTAGGGTGATCCAAGCTTTACAGTGGAAAGCAAACCCAAAGATTTTCCATAACGCGAGAACGAGACAAAAAACTCGCCGATCAAGGACCCTCGAGCGAGTCCTGATATTGGCAATTTGGATGATAATCTGAAGTGAAGAAAAAAAAACGATGGAGTACGCTTTCAGGTAATGGATCCAAATGTTGGGAGTTGAAAAAATGTGATTGAAATAATACGAGGTGCAAGGGAAATAGGAAAAAAGGTTTCACGTCTTTCTTGATCATTGGAAAGCCTTGGCGGACAAAGGTCACCGTCGTCTGGCAGTTCGGTTACCCTGGACCGGAACCTGGTCAAGGGTGAAAAGCAAGAAAAATCGTAAGACACTGTCCAAATGGGAACCAGTCGAATGGAATGGGCACGACGACGAGATACAAGTATACGCCGTCCGCTTGTCACATCTCGGTGTTGATCCTTGATTTCGCTCAGCCGCTCGGGTGATAAACTTCGGGGGCGAGGAGGTGAGCGAGGGAGGTTCAATCACCGCAGAAACACCCGGGGGAGTCGGTAGAAGGAAGAACGATGAGTTTCTCCAGCCGGGAGCAATGATTTCTCAACGCGACGACAACCTTTCCATTTAGTCCTCAGACATGGAGGGCTCGTGAAACAGAGAGAGTGTCTCGTCTGCCAGACAATAAGGTAAACGACGCGACGTTCGTGACGATGGTTCCGCGATATTTATTCCGTTGATTTATTCGAGCATCGGTTGGACAAGTTCTTGATTTGTTTATTCGGCTTCGGGAGGGATTACTCGCAATTCTGACGAAATTAGACTTCGTGATCAAATGGATTCGAGCCTCACGCGATAAATTAGTAAATGGCAATTCTCAATTTATCTTATGTAGCTGTTCAGAAACAAAGGATGCTCCGATGCATATGACAGGTTGACAATTCGAATCTTGAAAGTGAACAAGTTCTCATTGTTTCGTGGGCAGAGTCCCAAGCTGTTCAAACGTGCAAATTGTCCAAAAGTTATAAATATATAAGCTAGTACCTTGATAAACACGATGCTAGTATGTATTTTAATAGCTATTGAATTGTTGGTATGTTTGGACTGTTTAGGACTCTGCAATCCTAATATATTCATTTGGATTCAGTTGAACTTTAGACAGCTGACAGTGTTGTTCTGAGCTATCCATTTGGAGTCGAACTCTGCAAAGACTCTGCTGTTCCAAAGTATCAAGTTGAACTCTGAATTGTTCAAGACCCTCCTCTTCTAAACTATCCAATTAGTCTCATTTTAACTCCGAACAGTTTAAGACTTGTTTGGACTCTGAATAATTAAAAACTCTGACTTTCTAAACTACTCAATTCGACTCTAAATAATTTAGGCAACCGTATTTTCCAAACGTATCAACAATCGCACAGTGTCATATTCCCAGACTTGCTGACGTATACAATTTATAATTGTTGAAAAGTTGGACTTTGAACATTGCGTGTCCCTGCCATTTAACGAAGCATTGAACCTTCATCCCAAAGTGTCTGTCACTCAGTAAATCAACGCATCGAAATTTCGCGAACTCGTTCAGGTGACCGAGACTCGTTGCTCATTGTAAGCTGATCGACAATTGAATATCGCGAATGTTATCCTTAGTTTTGATCTCTCGCGATGTTGGAGTCAAGCGAGCGGGAGTCAAGTTCAATGCCGCCGAGCCGTCATAATACCGGGTTACGGTCGCGTGCACCTTATCGGAGGCACCGATCTATGGGGTCGCCGACATGATTGCTCGCTGTCCGTAATACGTGCCGGCTCATGCAGGCCGCCCTTGAATCTCGTCAAGTATATCTGGGCCGCGGGCATTCGGCTGTGTTGGTGACCCCCGATAAGACCGTACACCACCTTCCGCGTCATATTCTCCCAGTCGTTTCTGCAGTCTCATAGCCCGGCCATTCCTTATTACACGTCCACGTTTATTCCACGTTCGCCACAAGCGGGAAGGAAGTTGCCGATCCCTATCTTACCTAACCGGATGTTTATCTACGCTCCTAGCAATCCCGGTGGCTTCGTCTATTCCCCCCCCCGCCCCCGGCAATCTGATATCTTTTCGAATAACATCGCCCGGTTTGCATTCTTGAATTCCACCTCTATGATCCTCCCTGATATCCACTCAAACGTTTCGCGTATCCGGCATATTTCGCTTAACTCCCTTACCACTTATCACTTTTCGCAGATCTGTCTCGAATACCGCGCATATGTATTCCAACCGGTGCTGAATTATTTTTTTATCATTCTCGAGATACTTCGTACCGGATAAATTTTCCTCTCCGACTACGAGAATCACAGTCGCCAAATGGCATAAAGGTGTACATTACCGATCCATAACTTTTCTCTAACTTTTTACATTGAAAATGTTTCTTTTTTTTTAATTTTTTTATCGTGGTTTTTCGTATCGATTTCGTGCGAATACGTGGTCGTAATTTTTCGAGTATCAGAATTAGTGAGATGATTGACACGTTAAAATATTTTAAGACGGTTTATACAATTTTTATGATTTTCAAGGTTAGGAAATAAATGATTGATCGGTATTTGTTTTTTTTTATACTTATTATTCAGATGATAAAATTCGAGATAATTTTTATCAATTATGATGAAACTCTTTATTATCTTTCGCACGCAAGTTGATTTGGGGGCTTGACGTTTGCATATTTGTCATTTTTTTTCCTCGATGCAGAATTTTATTACGCGTTTTTCCATTACGCGTCAAATATGTAAATAAATACACCAAAAATTTACTCGACTGATAAAAGTGATTTCAAAGCTTGCGCCTTTTTTTAAAATATAAATAAAATGAATGACAAACATTTATTCGCTTTATCATCGCACTCGCAGTCCCCTGGGAGAATTTTAAATACAAAATGATTCGCGCGTATTAATCGAATGATAATAAATGGTTCAATTATTCCGTGACTTCGCTAACGCATCGCGATCGAAGAGAAATCTCTCTGTTTTTTTCATTAATTCGTCAAGAAGTAAAAAATGAGCCGACACGTACTCGGCCATTTATGAATTCGATTTGAGAACTATGCGCCAAAAAATGAACGATTTGCATAATTGTATCACAAATGCAAATAACGAATTTTCACCGAATTACCGTTTTTTATCCAGCGAGATTTTCTCATTCCGATAAAAAAAAAAAGAATTTACTACGTTCATAAATTTTTTTTATTATTTACGATGCACGCTCGTCGCGCCGCCCTGTCGTTGCCTCATTGTCAACTGTCACGAGAGCGTGGGTATGCCGCCCGGAATAAATCGATTATGCATTCGGATTTATATTTATGAAGATCTGAATCTCGGGCGAAGGTGACGAGGAGAGGCGCGTATCTCGTCGAATTTCTTTCGCTCTCTCGGTGTCCGCGTATGAAAAGGAGAGAAAATAAAAAAGAAAAAAAAAACAAAAAACGAAGGGAGATGGAGAGAGATACGAGCATGCTGGAGGACGAGATTCGTTGTTCTAATAACGGATACATGCCGTCATAAAACTGTGCCCGAGGTCGAAGTCACGCCATTTCGAGGCGCGCCCTTGGACGCTGCATGCGTGCACTCTCGCGTCCATTTTTTTCCGCGCTCCAGGTTCCTCTCGATACACGCATACGTTTTGTGTACATCAACGTTTACTTTATATCCCTCTTTTTCTTCCTTTTTCTTCTTTTCTCCAGACTTCTTATTCACGACCCTCTCTCTTCTCTCTCGTCTCTCATCTCCGAGCTCATTGTTCTCTCTCTCTCTCTCTTTTTCTCTCTTTCTCCCTTTTTTCCCTCTTAAACCCGTCAAGAACCTTTCCACTCGCATTATTCGTACAGAGTCTCGCGTAATTATCCGTTGACTCATCCACCACTCGGTTCCACCGTTGAAAGAGTTACTCCATCGCTTACTTTCGCTCGAGCCCCGTCCAAATGTGTACACGATGTTTTTGATATACGATATTCAATCATTCGACCAAAATTGGCGAGTGCCTCAGCTTGGATCGGTTAATAAATTTAACGCCGAGTAATGAAAGCTCGCGCGGTGAAAACCCGCAGTATTCGCGCAGCACGTTATCAAGCGCGTTCGAAATTCGACAGGCGCGTGAAAAAAAAAACGGCACGAACTCAAACTTTCCTCAATAATCTCAAACGTTCTTTACCGCGTATCATTATTTTTTTTCTTTTTTTCATGATTTATTAACCAATAAAAATCGAGTTTTCTGACTCTAGAGATGTTGAAAAAATTATTTCAATGTTGCATTTTTATTTCAAAATTTTAAATAAATTTATAAAATTCATATTTTTTATTAGTCAATTGAATCAGATCGAGCCAGTTTTATCGAAAAATAAAAATCGAATGCTCTGACTCTTGAATTGATTAAGGAAAAAGTTTGTTTTTGATTTAATTGTTTTTAACGAATTGAATAAATATTGAATAAATATTTAAAGTTATTTATTAATTTTCTACAATCTTATTTATAATGAATTAATGAATAAAGTTCAATCAATCTTTCAATCTTTAAATATTTATAAATTCTTTTGATCTACTATTTCGATTAAAAGTCAAAGTTAGCTACAGAATCTATAATAACTCGTAAATGTGAACGCTATTCCCAATACGAGTTCTCTAAAAACTTAATTTTTAACGAATTCAATAAATGCAGTTAATACATTTTTGTACTCTTATTTTTAATAACTTATGAATAAAATTCAATCGATCTCTAAATCTTGAAAATCTTGTAAATCTTTTTGATCTTTAATTTCGATCAAAAGTCAGAGTTCGTTTCAGAATTTGTAACAGCTAGTAAATGTGAACGTTATTCTCAATGTGAGTTCTTTAAAAATTTAATTTTTAACGAATTCAATAAATATATGTATATTAAAGTTAATAAATTTATTGCACCCCTATTTTAAATAAATTAATAAATAATATTCAATCGCTCTTTAAATCTTTAAAATCTTGTAAATCTACTATTTCAATGAAAAGTCAGAGTTCGCTCCAGAATTTATAACAACTTGCAAATGTGAACGTGTAGTTCTCGAAGCGAGTTTTCTCACTTAATTTAATTTTTAATGAATTTAAATTAACTTTAGTTAATTTATTAACTTCAGTTAATCTAAACTATCTTTAGTTAATTTATTAACTTTAGTTAATTTAAATTAACTTTATTTAATAAAATTGTAGATCCTTATTTTTAATAAATTAATGAATAAAATTCAATTGATCTTTAAAATCTTATAAATCTTTTTGATCTACTATTTCGATCAATAGTCAGAGTTCGTTTCAGAATTTATAACAAGTTGTAAATGTGAACGTTGTTCCCGATGCGAGTTCTCTAAAAATTGGTGAAAGGCTTTCAGACGGGTTCTCCTTTGCATATGCTTTAAGATCGATGGTGACTCGACGAAACAAGACCGAACGACGAATCGCTCGACGACGATTTCCGAGTGACGGCCTGTCGCCCATTTAGGTACACCGCCGCAATCATTGTTTCCGACCATAAATATTTTGTAATTGAACGCTAACCGTTTTTAGTTTAATCCAATTTGCAAAATGACATACAATTTACGCTGAACAAAATAGCTTTACAATTTACTTCCCTTTTTGAGGTCAGCCATTTATTTGCGCTGTATTTCATTTTTATTGCTTTCTGGATTTTACGCGTGCACAAAAAATCTGCCGAGTGCTGCTGAATAAGGAAGAGCCGGGTGAATAGTGACCGAGGGGGCTCCCAAGAAAAAAAAAGGATACTAAAACGAATCTGTACGAATGTATATAAGAACTTCGCGACATTCCTATATATGTATTTTTTTTTCTTCGAAGGCGTATCTGGGTCGCGGGACGGTTCGACTTTCCGGATCGGCCGAGTTTTATCTCTGTCCAAAATTTCGCCGTCCCTCGCATCTTTTTTCTTTCGTGTATCTCTTTGTTCGAATTTTATCAAAATTTTAAAATTTTTTACATATATAGGTGGCCAAATATACAATTGATTCTTATAAGCAGTTAATTTTCGTTATAAAATTTTTTGACGTGATTCTTGTAAAGAGTTATTTAACTTTTTATAATATTGTAAATTAATTTTTCGCGTACACGTGTCGAGAATAAAAAAAAAACTTGGGAGATGTATTTCTAATCCACAAAAAAATTACAAAAATACTGCCATTTTTGTCACAAAGGATAGTCTTGTTGTAACGCTGCCATTTGGTATAATTGAATGTAAAAATTTTTTTCAATACTCGGAAATTATTATAAAATTATATGAAATATTCAAAATGACGCGATTACTTTATCACCTTTAAAAAAATCAATGAAAATGACTCAATTAGTTAATTTTGAATAATATTATAGCAAATAATGTTAATTGAGGACAGTGAATTTTAATTTTTTCTTTGATTATTAAAATTATTTCTCAGTTAAACGTTAATTTACTGGAACAAACTCGCTCAAGCTTAGAGACAGGGGGTCGATTTTCTGTCCAACTATTGGGACATTCTAAATATTCAAATGTTCAAGTGTTTATTTACTCGAAATATTATTTAAAATTAACACATAAAATGAATTTTGAATTGCTAAAAATTTAGATGTGAATTTGAAGTAGATTCTTTTGTTTCAACATTTTTTAAATCAAAGATGAAATGTGAAAATCTTTTGCTGTCCAACTATTGGGACGTTTACCTTATACTTCTTCATAATTGAAATATTAAAAAGAATATAACAAAAATCGTCCAACACTATTGGGACGTTTACCTTATTGTCAATGTGATATTTTATCGTAACGTTCGAAGCATTGTGTATCTAGTACGCTAGACGTTTTCACGCTGGCGTACAAACAAGTGAAATAGAAAGAAAAATAAATGTTGGAAAAAAGATGGTACATGTGGGGGTGACGAGCTGGGAAGTCGTTACGGAGGGTCTTCCTCTTTATTTCTCTCGTATACATATATCCGTGTATTCCTCGCTTAGCTGGCAGGAGTTCAGGCTATGACCATATTCCCAGACGAGTTTTTCGTCGCGTTGTCTTTCATAAGAGACGCCGGAGAGAAGTCGACCATTTATTTCGTCGTGGGAAAGAAAATCGTCCGAGCTCGAACTACTTTGCACCAGGGGAGAAAGACGCACCAGCGAAAATAAGCCGGGACGTCACCGTTTTGCTCACTTCTCGCTCTTCTTCCTTTTTTTTCAATCTCTCAAACTGGCTCGATAACAAAAGCCATTTTCGCAAGAAAATTTTGAACAAATTGTACATGCTTTGCTGAAACAGTAAACAAATTGATCGAGTTTTTTTACTATTTCGTTTTTTGAGGCATTTTAACAACGATTCTTAAGAAAATTATTTAAAAACCGAAAAAGTATCTGTTAAACAAAATTTTTAAAAATCACAATTTATTGTCCAGTATGGAAGAAAAAAAATAGAGAAAATCTTTTGTTTATTCGTATATATACATGTACTCGTAAAAAACTTCATTAAATTTAAATCATTTTGTGTATTTAAACATTATTTTGATAATATTATAAAAAATTGAGTCACTGAATGATTCAAGCGTATTTTCCACTTCGTATATATTCGCAGCAGGTAAAAAAAATTTCTGATAAAATTCGTCGAATCGAGCATTATAAAGATTTCATGATCCATGAATGAATTATTATTGAATATTCAATCAAAAACTTGTTAAATTTCTCCACCTTCGTAATTGGACATAACAACTGAGAAGTTTGAACGATAATTGAAGAAAAATTTTTTATGTTCAATTTCTTACGTTTTTATTCGCAAAGAAATGAAGTTTAGCCCATTCCTGTCGCCACTTTCCAATAGTTTGAATGATTTTCTTCGCTCGTTATCTTTGTCGCATATACGGGTGGTATCGACTGGGAACTCGGCCAATTATCTGGACGATTTCTATAGAGCTCGTCCGGTTTGCTTCCGCGACTTCGAGATCCGTTCGAGATTTCTTTCGCCTCGAAATTCTTTTTCTCGATTCCGCATAAAGTATACTCGTGCGATCTACTGTTGTACATTTGAAAGTTTTACATCTGAATACACGCTCCACATAATGGAATATATCAAGAAATTCAACCAATTTTCAATTCAAATGTAAAAATCAAACTTTTTAACGCCAGATCCAATAACTTTTAATAAATTAATTATCTATGCAATGTAAAATAAATTGAAATTTATATTAATTTTCTTTTGTATTGTAATTGTATTTGTTTTTGCAATTACAATTACAAAGTAAAATTGAATATAATTTAAGTCAATAATAATACACCGTACCACAAAAAAAGTTGTCTGTACTTTTGACCAGACTTACGTGTCTTTATGTATTTTCGAGCGCTGAATCCGAATTTGGGGTCCGTTTTATCCATACACCGTCAAAATTTCGAGTTAATTGGGGAAAACCGTAAAAAATGGCAAAAAACTGCAGTTTCCATGATAAAAAAATTTTTATCGGACTAGAACAAGCCTAATTTTTATGTATTTTTATCCCCTGAATCCGAATCTCAAGCCTATTTTGTCCGCACACCCTTTAAAATATGAGTAAATGGCAAAAAACCCTTTAAAAATGCTAAAAATTGTTACAAACTGCTATTATTATGATAAAAAATAATTTCTGAAACTAAATCAAGTATGATTTTGATGTATTTTGATTCGCTGAATCCGAATCTTAAGCCTCTTTGATGCATACACCCTTTAAAATGTAAGTAAATTATAAAAACTCCCAAAAATCTCTGAAAATTGCAAAAGATTGCAGTTTTATTGTGTTAAAAATTTTTTTTCTAAATTTTAGAGATATTTTTGGAGTTTTTGCAAATTACTTATATTTTAAAGGATGTACGGATCCAATAGGCTTGAATTCGGATTCAGCGGATCAAAATACATCAAAATCATACTTGATTTAGTTTCAGAAAATTTTTTGTACCATAATAATATAAGAATTTTTTTTAATTTTTAGTTTTTCGCAATTTACTCGAAATTTTGACAGTGTGCAGATAAAATACATAAAGATAGGGGGATCTGGTCAAAAGTACAAACAACTTTTTTTTGTGGCCCGGTGTAATTCACAATTATAAAAAATGAAAAAAAAATGTATTCAAATTTTGCTGAAACTTGTTTATTTATAAGATTAAATTTATTTTAGCGAAAAGTAAAGATAAAAACGAAACTCATACGTATTCTTACTAAAATTTTAACTATAAAAATTTCTCCGGAAACTTACGCTTGAAAAAAAAGAAACATTCTCGAAATATTGTTGGATTTTTATTCGCATATTCTCAAGAAATTCTCTCCCTTTGGAATGTTTTCCCCTTTATTCTCATTCGTGACTTTCCCTGACGAATTTGAGGCGAGAAATGTTTTCTTCGGTCGCGAATCGCGTGCCCGGGGTTTCCGCGTGCAGGCATCACTCTCTCACGTGGCCCACACGCAATCCGCGCTTCAAGGCTACGTGTACCGAGAACTCCGGGCTCGTTCGAGTGCGAGTGCACATTAGGGGCCCGCGAATCGAGCGTACCGGAGTTCGCCGAAGACGAGGAACCGGGGGGAGCCGAGAAAACGAGGCTCTCGACGTACGTGACTTCTTCCCACACACTTTTGAACACGGTGGCCCACTCCTCTCCGCCTTCTGACTCCTCTGAATCACGTTGAGGGTGTGCCATTAAAATCGCAACTCGCAAATTTCTCACTGTACAGCCCAAAGTCCAGTCTCGAAGCACTGCAAAATTTATTGTACTAAATCATGAACAAAAAAAGTTAATTTTTTTTCGTCTTTAATTTTTATTGTTATTTTCATCGTTTATCATCAATTTTTAACCATTTTTTTTCTTCTATTACAGAGCTTATACTATTATTGTAATTTAAGTTCTACGTTTCTCACATTACCTGTAAAATTTATTTTATTTTGTTTTAACTTGTAATCCAGTCGAATTTTTTAAGGAATTTATTACTGAATTATTCAACGAATTGAGTATACAAGTCATAAGTTTGTTTTTAATATTGTATACATTTTAAAAATATTATTTGCTCGATTCTTCATTTCATACGTCATCTATAAGATTCATTTTATTTTAATATTCTACAGTCCAAAGTGCATAGTATAATGTTCATTTGTAACCTCTGCAAAAGTCAATGCGAAATTATTTTTTAAATGTTAAATTATTCCTGTCATCAATTTTTTTCTCCATGCCTCATGTTTATCCCCGAATATTATTATCTTTTATATCATTATTTCTTTATTTCTTATACTGTCCGCAATATTCATGTCAACATTTCTAGAAAATAATTCCTCAATTGTTTATCTTTTTGTTCATCTACATAATTATTTATTTATTTATTTTCATTATTCCACATAATAAAAAAAAGGTATCGCAGTTTTAATTATGATACACTTTTAACATCATCCAAGATTCTTTTCTGCTTGAGAACAAAGAGGTACTTCGATACTTTTTCAAAGTACACTTAATATTATTATTATTATATTGCACTTTGCACACAAAGTAGTCACTGATGAGTGGGTCAGGCGGAGGTCTTCTCGTTTCGAAAATGCATGCGGCACACATGGACAGCTTTATTCGCCGCTCTGGACAGTTCAGACTTTCCGGCTGTCTGCATCCCCTGCAGCCTTCTTCTCCCCTGGTTAGCTTCATTCTCGTCTCTCTCTCTCTCTCTCTCTGTCTCATTTTCTCTGGCTGGCTGTCCGTTTTATTCGCAGTAGGCTCGCACCGTTTCATCGTCGTCGTCGTCTTGGTCGTCGTTGCGGCGGGAACAGGGCAATGGCCTCTCGGCAGCTTGCAGGGTTCTGTGTCACACTGCAGTAGTTACAGTGCGTTAGCAACCGCCACGACCGACGAAACTCTCTCTCTCTCTTTCTCTCTCTCTCCGAGCCGTCTCCGCTCTTCGCAGCTCAATGTGTCATCGCACACGTGACGAGCAGCAAATATTGCCCGGCATTATTCGGACCCGAGCGATGATATAAGAGAAAGAAATCATGTGATTCGCAAACGACGAACGAGAGCGAATTATTTCGCGACGAGGACGCAGCCAGCCGGAGAAAAAACGTGCGAGATCCCCGACGAAGAATCTCCTTCTCACGGTCGCGGACTTCTTTTTTTCTTCACTTTTCGATCGAATAAACGAGAAAATGAAACGGGAGAAACCAGAAAATAAATATCATAACTCGTACACGCCGTGGAAAAAAAAAGTTAACGAGAGATCTCTTGCTGAGTCGCTTTTTACTTCGGCGACGAATAAAACCCATCTGGGATGGAAAATAAACGAAAACGCGTAGAGATTATGATTAAACGGATGATACCATAATGTCTGTTTTTATCGAAAAAGAAACGAGAGAAGGTCGGAAAATTATACCGATTTAATTAAATGCGAAAATAACACATCTCGAAACATTATTGTACAAAAAATTGTGTAAAAATTTAAAAAAAAAATGATCGCGCAGAATTTTTTTCAAATTTTTAATTTTTTAATGTATATAGTATATATTTAGAGAATCTTCTGATCTGGCGTGCATATAGCAGGCGATTTTATTCCGTCTGTTTTTCTTCTGGTGATTCGCGATAAAAATGCTCTCCTTCCTTTCTCGGGTCGGAGCGGGGGTGAGGGCGGAGGACCGCGACCGCATGACCGAACGGACGCTCGCCCGGTCACTCTCTATCGCGAATTCATAAATAATCACCGACAGAAATACACTCTCGTATCTCGCTCGTGCCTCGCCAGCTCTTCTTTCCCTCGTCATTTTTTGTTTCTCCTCTCGATTTTTTACGCTCACGTTCTCCGGTGACCGCTCGATATTTAATGGACGCACGAATCGACGATATCTCCCATCTGTTATCTCGCCCACGGACAACACGTGAATTGGTGTTTGTACCATTCGCGTACATGCACGAGCACCGGAAATCGTCTCGAAAGTTCTTACGATCATTCAAGAAAATTCCTCCTTTTTCTACTTAGGATTTTCTACTTACTACACGAAATAGTTTTGGAAAAGATTTACTCAACTTTTGCTTCAATTATTCTTTCATTCCGTATTCTTTGCTTCTTTAATTATTCGTATTTTTTTTAGTATTACATGGATAAGTGAGTTAACAATTGAGAAATGTTTATTCATCGTGTTAAGGGTATTGAGTCCGTAGAGCGAAAAATTAAAAGTTTGATAACATTTTTCTCCTATACGAAGGCGTTTGAGAGTAAAAATTTATTAAGAAAAGTTGCTGCAAATCGAGTGAAGAAAAACATATTTGAAATTCAAGATTATCCAATGACAGATTCACTCTCCATGTTATTGCATAAAAAAATGATAAATTTTTTTTGAAAAATTAGATGAAACTTATTTTAATGTCTTACGAAGATCAGTGCAAAATTTCACTTAAATTAGGAAGCTCATTACTGAGACGTTTATTATACAAAATTACAACTTCAAACACGTACTCTTATGGGATGGTACAAAAAATAACCATTTTTAACAATTAATATCTTAATGAGGAGTTTCCTAATCGTTGTGTAATTTTTACACAACCTTTTAGAGATGTTACTTCATATTATGTAACATTTTCAAAAATTTTCCACCATTTTCGATTTTAAACACAACATGCTTAAAATTGAGATTATTTTTATTATTGAAAAACAAAATTTTCGTAGCTTTCCATAAAAAAAAGTTCATATTGAAGTTTCAATTTTTTATACTAAATGTCTCAATTTTTAGTTTGTGTAACTTTCATAATTTTTTAAAGTATTTCAATACAATTTCGAATTTATCTTTAGTCTGTATGTGAAAAAATTTGCATAAATATTCATTGACATCATATTTGCATCTGTCCATTAAATTTTGAGAGTTTTCTTGTAGAAGTTTCATGTAGAAGTTGAAATATTTATTGTAAAAAAACATTCTCTGTACTCTTTCATAAGAGAAAATGATGTTGAATTTTGCAATTTTCTACTCTGAATATCTTATTGACTTCTACTCGATAATACTTTATGAAATTTTGCCCACCTCTTTGTAGCATATTAAAGAAAATTCCCTCAGTTTTTCCAAAAAAAAAACATGATTCTTTAAAAATTGTCTTGTCTACGTGCAACTTAATCAATTATTCATCAAGTATATACTTGACTTTGACCGACCTCGAATTTAAAGTACGACGTTCCTTATTAAATCTGCACCAAATATTTTTTTGATGAACTCAAACTTGCAAATTGCTCTGTACGTGATAAAAATTGAGAAAATATTTTATGATTTGGCTGTCACAAAGAGAAGCACGTTAACAAGGTATAGAAAGTCCAGTTAATGAACTTTCCATTCTCGGCTGTTCGGCTAATTCATCATCGCGTAGATAATGGGAGAAAAAAGGGGGGGAGGGAGGGGTGGTGGGAGAAGTTAAAAAGGATATTGAATCGCCACACGGTGTCATTGACTTTCACCGCGAAAGCCGATGAGATCGTGTACGGAGATGTTGTCGTAGACGGTAACCATTTAGCGGCTCGATTTGCATTCAATGCAAGAGTAAAGGAGTCGACGAGTAAAACGGGGTTCCGCTTCGAAGGATAGGACAATCGCGGTCGCCAAACATTGTAATAAGCCCGGACCGCATTACGCGCACAATGCTGAGCAAACGAGAGGTTGCGTGCATTGAAAAAATAAAGAAACAAAATGAGATCGAGAAAAAAAAAGGTTTTAAGGAGGTTGTTACTTCAGAATAGTCAGTACAACGACTATATGAAAATTAATATTATAAAAAAAAGGTTTATTTTATTTACTTTTTCATACGATATTCACTTGCATTAATGCGTGTTTCAGAAGAATAATTTTTTGAATTAATTTATACTTTTAAAAATTCAACACTGTTTTGAAGAAATACGAAAGAGGTTAGACACAGTGAACTGTCGATTAACTTGATAAATTTTTCTTATTTGTTCAATGAACACACATTTTTTGTTGATATCATTAATAATACCTTCCTAGGAACATCATGTCAAAAATTCATGTAATTTCTCTAGTAATGTAAATTCTCTAGTGTCTGCATGTGTTAATTACTCAAATGAATACTCATACGGAAAGCAAAATGACCGTGTAAAATATTCAAATGTATTTTTCTTCACAGAAAGTTCAGTAACCTATATAAATTTTGTACTTATTGGAAAGCTAATTTTATTTTCTATCGAATCGTTATACGTATTTTCAGACCATTCTCCAGACTTTGACATTTCGTTACAACCTCCATAACGCGACGAGAACGAACGACGTTAGCTCCGATGACAGTTTCTGCCTACGAAAAGCTTTCTTCCTTTTTCTCAGCTAAGTACAGACTATCCAACGCTGTTTAACGCTGTTTTGTATTATAATGAACGTCTCCGTTGAAAACTGTGCGCGTCCTCAGGTTTCTGTTCTAAGATCGTCATTACGCTAATTCCCCTCATTATAATAATTCAATTCCTTTTACGTTTATTTACACGATCGTACGACCGCGACAGTCTATTCAAAAGTTTGGTCGTGCTTGTAGACTAAAATCATTAACTGAAACCTGTTAAGGGAGTCCTTTCACAATTTAAAAAAAATTGACTTTTTTTATATATTTCGAAAGTGTAATATATCGAGTATACACTGGAGAAACGATAAATCGAAATATGAAATGTTTATCAAATTATACCTCTTGGTCAAGAGAGCTGAAATTTAAACTGCGCGATTTTCTCGAAGCTACATTTTCAAAAACAACTCGTATTTTAACTTAAAAAGTTGAATGATGTAGATGACATTTTTTGAGATTTATCTCTACAAAATTATTGGATGGATAAATATCAAAGTTTGAAAATAATCGCGTAAATAAATAATTTTTTTGAGTAAAAATTGTCGAACCAATGCATGGTACAAAAACTAAGCTTTTACAAAAAAAACCTGTGTTATTTCGAATTTTATACTTTTTATAATTTTATAAATTAATTTTTCGCATACACGTGTTTAGAATTTGAAAAAACTTGGGATCTGTATATTTTGAATCCACAAAAAAATTACAAAAATCTTGCCATTTTTTGTCACAGAGAACAGTCTTGTTATAACGCTGCCATTTGGTATAATTAAATTTAAAAAATTTTTTTCAATACTCGGAGGTTATTATAAAATTATATGAAAAATTCAAAATGACACGATTACTTTATCACCTTTAAAAAAATTAATTAAAAAAGACTCAATCTCGCTTGTCCGTCTATGAAGGGACTTTTCCCCTTAATCCTCGCAATAATACACTGTAAAAAATTTGGTGTTAAAAATACAGTTCACTACCTCAATAAGAACGCAAAAGCCCCCAAGGGGAAGATTTTTATGGCCCCCCACTCCGTGCGCGCTTCGCGCTCGCTGACTCG
>JAPYYW010000997.1:0-36279 GCA_030522545.1 Cremastinae sp. A BG-2022a
ATCTTTTCGTGTCTTCGACGATATTCACTTTATGATGGGAAATTCCAGAAAATTTTTGCAAAACGAAATTAATGATTATAACTTCAAGGTCATTATTTCTAAAGCAGCGCACGTTAAATTTCTTTCTAAATGAGTACAGATTAGCCAAAAGTCAATGCGCTCCGCATAATGCACTCTATACCAGTTAATCGATTAGACGCCTCATGTCTTTTTTAATATAGATTATTACACGTACGAGTTATAATAAAAGTAAAATGCCTGTCCCATACATCTTGAAAACTATAAAAAAATATATATATTTGCTTGCAAAGTTCAGCATTCAAAATTTATAGAATTTTAAGCATGATTATATGGCTCTTATACTTTTTATGAAGTATTAAAAACTGAAATTTGTTTATAATTGTGATTTTTATCTTTTATTCTTCCGAACCATATATCGTTTATATATTGATGAAGAAATATACCAACGAGTTTTTCGAGATTGAATCGCATGAAACTTGTACTCGCTATTATATTATATATAAAGCACTTTTGGAAGAGTTGATGGGGGGAAAATAATACAGGAAAAGCGAAATGTTAACTCGTATTATGCGCAAGAAGGAGGTCTCGGAACGTTGCATAAACCTGCCGTGCTTCCGGTTTCGCGGGTTGGATGGTAATAAATAATGGAGAGCCGAAGGTGCCAGAGCGCGTACAGGGGAGTCTCGTAATCCTCCGTACATTTGGCGCGAGTATTATACGGACGTTTCAGAGAAGAGCATCAGAGCAAAAGAGCGAGATCCGGGGAGCGCGGACTCGAAATGAAAATCTATGTCCGAGAGCTCGCATTCTCCTTTCACCTTCTCTCGTTATTTCACCATTCGAAAAGCACTGTTCTCGTTTCCTCGTTACCATATATATAACGACTCGACCGACACTTTATTATTGGAGAGAAATAAGGATATAGCTTGTTTTCGCGTATTGGTCATTTTCCATTTTCTTTTATTCTATCCTCCGAATCGTATTATATTTTATTGTTGTTGTTGTTATTATTATGATTATTATTATCTCTATTTTTCATTATTTGTAATTTCGTCTCTCCCATTCTCTCATTTGTCAAGCTCGAGTATCGACGAGGCTCGCGTTCAACTGTCGCGATGAGCCCAGTGGCGTATATATACTCGTAATTTTTGCGCCCCGACAAATTTTCATCTTCCGCCATTGAAAACGCTCGGGTGTAAATTATATCCTCGCGAGCCGTGTTTACAAGAATTTTGATTAACTCCCGCGAGAGTTTTGTCCTGCATGCGCGGGGGGGGGGGAGGGGACGATGAATCGTAATTCCGCTTTTATTTCGACAATTAAAATGCACCGAGCGTTTCCGCGAGAGGAAATTTATTCAAGCGGGCCGAAAGGGGATGAAATTTTTTTTTTTTTCGTTGGTTTCGAGCTCCCCGCGTGGCAAGGATCCAACGTCATATCGCTGTTTTAACGACACACCATTCGTGCCATCGTCCCGATAATATTCTTGGAACGTCGAACCTGGACGCACACGCTACACCATCTACACCCGGATCACAAATGGACGCCCGGAAGTCGTATAACCCCCGGGACGGCTTATAGTTTTACTGTTCATCGAACGACTTTTTTCCTCTCGCACACTCCCCCCCCCTCTCTCTCATCATAACAGGACTGCACTTATTGCGAAGACTCAAGAATTTAATGTTTATTCCAAAAATATTCTCAGACGCGAGAGTTCTTTTTCTCCTTCATCAAAAATATCTCCTGCTCCTTCCATAAATCAATAAATCGTCAAACCTATACGAGAGACCATTTTAACGATTTTATTGTGTGATAAAATACGCATAGATGATTTTTTAAGCTCATTCACATAGGAAAGAAAAGAAAAAAGCTTTTTCTTGTTGACTCGTTTTCTTTCTTTTTTCATTACAAGAGAGTATATATGAGGCACGTTTTTTATGACATGTTGTAAAATAAGTGAAGATAATTATTACACAAAAATAATTCTGTAAAAAGTGTAAGAATGGAAAGGAGCTTTTTCGTCGAGTTTTTATCTCCTCCAAAGGTTTTGTAAAATGCTTTTTAATGATGCAATGAAATACGCGAAGACAGTGCAAAAAAGTTCCTTTGACGTGATTATAAGAAAAGAACATGTGAGTTTTTTTCGCATTTCTCTTATATCGATGATAAGAAAACGAGTTTTTAAATTTAAGAATAAAAGAAAAAGTTTACCTTAAAAATAAATATATCTTAAATGTATATAGAGAGAGCTTGAAAATATCCCGGAAACTAATTTCTCGACGGAGGATATGTTCTTGTTACGATCGTAACAGCTAACAAACGCGAGATTGTGCGAGGAGAGAGAGAGAGAGGGAAAAAAATTCACGAACCATAAGCCGATGCGTGCGCGATCAGTAAAATCGTCGATGTGTGTGCGTTTCTGAGTCTCGATTCGCAGCCATAGCGCGGCAGCTAAATTCCCGGTTAAATCCCAGTTATACGACTTTTTTGATGTCCTCGGCGTAACGCCGCAACGACAGTAGCCTGCAGCCGTTCGTTCCATTTCTATACGACCCCTATTTATGACGAGATATGAGGTCGAGTTATCATCGAGCATCACGACGGGCCTCCTGATATCGTGCAACCTTTCGACCTTACGCCATCTTCCGAAGAAATAAACCTATCCGTAAAAAAATCCGAAACTACAGGATAACTTTTCAAATATCTTATCCGCTCCTCAAACTATTTTATTGCATAAACGTCATTTTCTGACAATACGAAATAAAAAAATAATAAAAGAAACACGTATACTCTCTCTGAGCAGACGTCGAGGGTTGTTGTCTGTATATACACATCGATATACACATCGAAATATTACGAAAAAGTTATTTCGTATAATAATACACAAAGTAAGTAAAAACAGAAATAGATAAACGTGAACTGCACACGTTAAAAAACATTGGGCAAAAAATTGACGTATTGAGCAGATCAATGAACTGATATTTAACCCTCGAAAAAAATTTATAGATTTTTTTTGTAATGTTTTTTTTTATTAAAAGACTATTTTTAATTAGAAATTTCCCGTAGATAACAAAAATGCTAATTATTCGGGGTGCAATTCAAGAATTTATATATTGAACAAAAGTCGTAAATTTATGGCTAATTTCTACTCATGAAAAAAAAAATTCAACGTGCTCTTCTTTGGAAATAATGACCTTGATGTTTGAATCATTCATTTCGTCTTGCAAAAATTTTCAGGAATTACCCATCATAAAGTCGATTTGGTCGAGGACTCGAAAAGATATGGCCACTTGAAATTTTAAGATTTTCCTATTTTCGATTCTCAAAAGTCAGGCTGGAGGTCCTTGAATACGCTAAATTATCTTAATTCATATGAAAAAAATTTACAACATAATTTTCTATTATTTATATCAAGTATACCCGGACAAATATACCTGAATAGTTCGGGGATCGTAAACATTTAAAAAAAAAGAGAGAAAATTCGTCGAGCGTAACGAGGAAAAAAAATTTTCAAATTTTCGATAATCCCGCGGTCATTATTGTTTCCATGGTGATCGATCGAGGTCGAGTGCAAAAAACCGATTAAGGCCTTAATTGTTCTGTTTTATGAAAAAATTTGGAATTAGTAGGTCGGTGTAAAGTGTCGGGGTAAGACGTGTTAGGTCTCGCCGGGTATTTTGGCACCGAAAAACATTTCGTAGAAATTCGACAAGTTCAATTGAGTATGAGCGTTATTTTCAATCATACGAAAAGTGAATAATGTTTCAAGTGTTTCAAATTTATAAAATCGTTTCAAAATACTTTTTTAAAAATGTCGGTGCGGATGTATCCTACATTAAGAAAAAGATGAAACCTCTAATCAACTAATTGGAATAGAGAGCGCATTATGCGAAGTTGTATGAAGTGTGCGTCTAGAAGAACCGCAAAATATCAATTCGAACATGTCAAAAAACCGGTCGCATTGTTGCTCGTGATATAAAATTAAAAGAAAAATAAATTTAAAAAAAGATGTGCACAAACCGACGTTATTTTTACGTATATACGACATACATACAACAACAAAAAAATAAAAAATAACAAGTACGAACAAATCTACAATCCGTATACAAAAGTTAACAATTGTATTGCGTATCGGGTTAAAAGGAGTACAATAAATATTCGGTTGGATAAGAGAGAGCGAGACGACTATACGTTTTGTGGTTCATCGATCAACAAATCGTCGAAGTTATTTTGACCGACGTTTATTCGGGGTTGAGTGAAAAGCTTCGGCTTTTCCCTTGGCTAGCCCCTCGGTAGCGATCTATAGAGTACAGGCTCGTCGCTCACCGGTGTCGATTTTCGATTCGCGGGGACGGCAATGCCGCGAGATTGCTCGGGGTACGGGAACGGCGGAAAGATGAGAGGACCTCGTCAATTTTCTATAGAGTATCCGTGGCGGAGGACACTCGATAGCCAGGTTTGGCACGCCGGGTCTATCTGCACCTCGGCATACATACACATTTATATAAATGTCGATGTATATTTATATACATTCATGCTGATGTGTATGTATATATATATATATATATATATATATATATATATATATATACGACAGAAAAAGAGAGAGCCGAAGAGTTTCTGCATCGGGCTATATCATCGTCGGCCTCTGCCCTGTACCCTCGAAATCGCGTCTAGGGATTGCGACGAGATTCGAGTGTGAGCGGAACCAATTTGTTGCAGCTCAACTGCGGAATCTCCGCAAAATTGTTCTGTATTCTGGTCAATATTTTTCCTTCGCTTTCTCTCTGTCTCTGACCCCGTGCATCCAGCTGTCTCTTTATTCTTTCCGCTCTTATCACCGGACCAAAAATAGCGTTATCAAACTGTGGAATAACCAGCACTTTTTGCCTCGATGCTCCGTTTGCTTCCATTTTCTCTCATTTGTTTTTTTTTCATCAGGCCCTCCCCCGACTCGACGTAATGAATCCTCTGGAAATCTATTCGCAATTCGATGTATTTTATTATATTGGAAATTTTTCACGTTTTAGTTTCGCTTTTTTAATATTTAAACAAAATATTTAAAAACTGCTGTTTACTTAAAACTGTACTTAAAATAAACTAAACTTAAAATACGAAGTATCGTGAAAAATTGATTCTTCGACTCGAATTTTCTTGCAAATACTGGTAGTGAGAACAAAGTCAAGGGATGAAAAAGAGAAGAGAGGTCGAAGCGAAACAAGAATTTCTCTCTCCATCGTTTTTTTTTTCGTAGCTTCCAATTTTCTTGGTTGTCGTCCCGAATGACCGTTTTCCCCGGTGAAGAGGGAAAGAAATGGACGGAAAAAAATGTGAAGGCGGAGTAGAAGAAGAGAAAGACACGGTCAGGGGAGAGCAACGAAAGGTCGTTAATCAAGAGGAGATACAGCACAATTCGCAAAACTTCCTTCGGGAATAGAGTAACGCGACGCAACACGCTTTCGAGCGATTCTTATTCCTCAATTCCTCGTTCCTTCGCACAAGTTCGAAAATTCCCATCGCAGATAATTAATTCATTATTCGCGTGAATCGCTGTACTGATGAACTCCATTTTTCGAGCGCACCTGAGGTATGGTTGTCTCGATAAATTGTATTTATTAAGAATTTCATTAAAGCCTCTATAAATTTACTCAGAACATCAGTTAAAATACGGGGAAAAATAAAAAAACAAACATTAAGCTGTTTATTTGCAACTGCAAGGATGTTTGTAACGAAAATTTTAATTAAGGTATTGTTTAATTGTTTCGTTAATAACACTAGAAAAATTTATATATATCTCTAAAAAATATATCACATACAAATGTCTATAGAAACTCATTGATCTCGGTCAATTTCCAATCATATCAAAAACTTTTTACAAATATTTTCTTGAAAATAGAGTTAGTACTTTTTTTTAAGTTTAAATAATTTTTTTTTTTTGAATTTATTTTTATGATTATTCACAACGTCAAACCGTTTGTATGACTACGTTTGTATGAATACTTGTAAATAAAAGACGCGTTACCAGACAGGTCGCGTTATTATTCACTTTGTCGATCGTTCACGAGTGACGGAATTGCACGATGGAAGTGAGCTGAAAGTTTCCTCAGTGTGGGACAGATGTCGGTGCGAATTAGTTGAGTGTTATTAATTTCGTAATTATCATACACGCATATGTCTGCATGTAAATCTTGTTTACGCTTGTTCGATGAGAAATTGTTTGCTAAATTTCTCATCGAAATTTATTAAAATAACTGAATTTATCAATGTTTCAACAGTTTACCTGTATGTTTAAACTCAATATTTTCTTCAACTAATTATAACAATAAATCATAAGAATGAGTAAAAAAAAGTTTTTGAGACTTTGGTGGAGAATTATCTACGAAATAGAAAGTCACGTGGTGAAATAATCGCAAATCTAATGGTAATTGTATTCATTCTTGGAATTATATCCATATAATTCTGTTTTAATTAAAAAATGAATAATTGTTTAATTTTAAAAAATTCTTCTTACCAATCTGCATATAGGTTCTTGAGACAAAAATTCTCTACCGACCATGCATGACTGTATTTTTTATAAATCATCATTCTTTCCAACTTCGAATAACAGAAAATGAAACATTTATAATAAATGCATTCATATATAAGTACCTATTCCTATATTCTATTTCTGAAATATATATACATACTTCACATATTTTCAAATTTTCAAATGGAAAGTAATATGCATAATTAAAATGAGGAAGTGTATAATTAGAATGATTAATTTTAATAACTCTTTTTCACCCAGGTATGAAGCAAAAAGGTATTTAGTTTGTTCTTTTGAGTCATAAGTTACGCGTGAAACTCAACCAAAAAAGAGTAAAGTAATTTCGAGTTTTTTTTTTTCGCGAATACTGAGGTTGGAAATTACAGTTTCGCGAATTTCCTGGCTGTGCAAATGAACATGTGCGGGAAGTACAATAAATTTCGCGTATATACACGCTTTGTGTATTCTTGCGGCTTTGCCTCAGCATTTATATTCGCTCGTGCGTCGCGAGAGAAAAATCTCTCTTTCGCTCGAAGCTCGAGAGCTTTGAGTTATTAATTTGAAGGCGCGAGCGTAAAAACACTTTTCAAGAGAAAGAGAGAGAGAGAGAGAGAGAGAGAGAACAAAGCATATTTCAACGGTAAATGCGATGATCGCTCACCGTGCAAAAAGCATGTATATATATATATATAAGTATATATATTATATATTTATTAATCACCAAAAATACGCACATTATTATCACGTTACTTAATTTATTCGAGTTAAATCGAACGAGCCCTTAAATTTCTCCATATCGGGATGAGAGAGGAAGATATATATTTATTAATCTCCTCGAGAGATTTATCGCTACGTGATTTACGATGATGTATGTATTTTTAGGTGAGTGTACACGTGTATATAAATTTTGATAGATTTATATAGGGCGGTGAGACAACACACGCCGGCGTGGAAAATAGTCGAGCCAGATGATACGGGGCGCGCTTGCTCTCACGATCTCCGGGATTTATACAACACACGTGTATATATATACAATATATACATATATATACATTACACGAAGACAAAATGTGTGTACACATGGGCGACGAATACGTGTTACAGATTTCATAGCGCGAAAAGCCCTGTTCCGACACCGTTCAATCTCCAATTTGTCGACGGGAACGACGACAACGAGACGCGAGCGAGCAGCTTCGCGTATCGTCGCGCTAAAAACGAGAGAGCGTCTCGCCGGGCCGGGGGTAGGGTATCAGGCATGGGGAAAAAGAAGCGAAACGGACGGTCGAACTTTTCTCGATCCCGGATCGATTCTCGTCTCGCTCCAATAACTGATGGGAGTATAATGGCGAACGGAGAAAGGGGGGAGGGGGGGTGCAGCGTCGTTAGCCGGGAGATCTCGGGGCGAACGGTGTTGTCCGCCGAGCGGACTCGAAACAAGCGCTCGCTCTCGCTTCTGCTTTATTTTGCCGAACTGATGCGCGTACGCCGCGGAGAACACACACGAATGGAGCTTTTTTTCAGGCTGATGTGTATATATCCCCGATGTGTGTGTGTGTACAGGAATATTCTCCGGCTCTGTCTCGCTTTGCGTCCTTGCAAGGTTTTGTCCCTGATCCGTCCAACCTGATTCCCACAGCTTTTATCTCGTCTTTTTGGCCTCTCATTCTCACTCGTTTTTTTCCCTCTCTCGCTCTCTTTGCCATATAGTCGCTCTCGGAAAAGGCTCACTCGGTCCTCATCCACCCCTTTCCCTCTCTCATTTCACCCTTATTCGGCTTCAATCACATCCACCCCTCTCATTTTCTCTCGTTTGCTCGTCCCGGCGCCTCCCGCGCCCACTCCACTCTCTTTTTTCCTCATTCCCTCGTCCTCGCTCACACCACCCCTTTTTTCGCCCTCCCGATCGCACAGAAACACACACACACACGTATGTACACACTCGAGCGGGAACTCTTTGAAAAGAAATCGCGTGTCGTTGCTTTCCGAATGAGAGCTCTTCTCCCGGCGCTCACGCACATACTCGGCGGTATCTCGGAGAAAAGCTTTTTCCGGTTTACCGATGCAGCTCCACAGTTTCGCATCCGTGTACATTCTTTATCCACTCTCTCGCTCATCTCTCTCTCTCGTTATTTCAGCTCCACGGGCCACGAATTGGCTTCATTCGGGAAAATCGGATAAAAAGACTCCAGAGTTGTGTGTTCTCCCATTCAGGATTTCATTTTTTTCCCCTCCTCGGTTCTCGTTTATTTTTCCTTTTTTCGTCGCTTGTTGTTGCCGCTTTTTTACCCTCTCTCTCTCTCTCTCTCTCTCTCTCTTTCGACCGTTTCCAGCAAAGAATCAGACACAGGACGCATCCCCAACAGCATTATCGGATTTCTATCGATTCTCCCGTCACATTCGAACAATATAAGCTTTTCGCTCTGGACCCTGCGTTTCCTCTCTCTCTCTCTCTCTCACTCTTTCTCTGTATTTGCTTCACCCTTCTCTTATTCCCGTTTCTCACTCGCTTTTCATTCGTTACTTCCCTTCTCGTGATGAGAACTCGCGCACGTGCGCTGTCTCCGCTAATGGCCCTGAGAATCTTCCTTTGTCGCGACGTAATGCGTTGCACTCTTCCGACACGGAACTTTGCTTTATCGGGGAATAAAATTATTCTTCTCGAATCGAGAAAAAGCGCCGAGTTAAAAAATATACTGGGAGACTCTTTATATAACGAAGAGCGCGCAGCAACGGAGCAGTTGGCATTAGAGCGGAATAAAATAAAATAAAGAAACATGTCTCTCTCTCTCTCTCTCTCTCTCTCTCGAATAATGGAGAAACCGAAAAAAATGATTTATAGAGAAAAGAAAATATAATGTTTCTCTCTGCATTTTTTAAGGGGATCGTGCTGGTATTCACTATAGTCAATTGACCATATCTTTAACGAAATTTTTTGATTACTTTTTAATTAATATTCTAAGCATTTAATATTTTTAATAATTAAAGAAATTACGTGAAAAATGTATTGTACATAAAACATTTAAAGCTAAATATTTCGTTGAAAGTTATTGATCACTTGCCTTTGTCGTCGTCAGCTCACATTGTATCAGTTTTTTGAGGTTAAGCATAGGAGATTCGATGGCATTTTATTAAAAAGTTTATCAAAACTGTTCCTACCTGTCTAATCGTCAATTATATCTTAAATTCTATTTAAAAAATATGATGCGCATTCCGCCATAAAAGCCCGTGTTAAAATTGCACATTTTGAAATTAAATAAAACTCATTCAAATGATCGATAACCTATACAATTTTTTTTCCTTTCTGTACAGTTTTATTAGCTCTACAAAACAAATATTTTTAAAAGTTTTTAAATCTAATAACACTTTATATCAATACGACCACCTTAATATAACCTCTCAATCAATCTAGTTCGTTATTCTATTTATTTCTCATTATTTTTTTTTCTTTCAGATACGATTAAAGGCTTCGTTATTCCGCCTTTCACGTACAGTTTCAATTTGATGAAATGTATATCGGATATTTTTCGTACCGGAAGCTGGCTCGCGCGTACACCGCTCTGCGAATGACGTACTCGCAGGCTGCGAGAGAGAGAATTCAACGTCTGCGAGCCCTGGCGGAATACCCGCAGGGACGAAACCGCCCGATGCCCGCAAAGTCAGGAGTCAAAGGCTCGCGGCCCTTTAACCTGAATCCCTCTGGGACAGATACAATATCCAGGCATGTAACGTGATTATATGAGTACACGGAATAAGCGTTTTAGCTCTCTCGCATTCCGCGCGTCCGATTATCGCACTCGGTTATTTTCCAACGAGCGCGAGTCCGCGATTCGAATTTCAATTCGCGTGGGTCGAGAGCTCGTTAACGATATGTATATAGCTCGATCGCGTTATTCTGTGAGCAGATACAAATAGAAAACATAAAATAAGTTTACCGAAGAAAGTTTCAAAAACGTGGTGTTTATCGAGTTTAAAGTCATAATATCAGGGTGGATGCAGAAAACGAGAATAGAAATAAGAATTTTTGAAACTGGGCTACGAGAAGTTTCAACTTTTGAATCCTGTACTTGCACGCGTCGCGTACTTTCTCGAAAAAAAAAAATTGAAACTTTTAATAGCTATATCTTCGATGCAAAAAGTGTCGTAATACATTTAACGTTCGTTTCTGCAGTTCAGTGGATTGTGAATAAAATCGTACAATTTAAACTTGTAACAACAATTTTTTGATGTCTCAAGATAATAGACGAACTACATGCAAAGTGAGTCAATGTTACAGTAATAGATAACTCATATTCAGAATAGCAAATCCCTCTGAAAATAGTTCAGCAAGTTCATGCTAATATTATAATAGCATTATATTCTAACTACCTTGAGATAGTGCTATCGTTAAGTTTTCAGTGAAAAATCAAAATTATTTTGGATCTAAATCAAGTTAAACTTTGGTTCCATTATTGTAGAGACGATCAAGACAAGTTGCTGATTGTTAACGAGCAAAATTGAATTGATTATCTATTTTTAATAATAAGTACAAAAATTCTATCAAGAAAGTACTCTAATTTTTATATTATAATGCATAATCTTAATAAAAAAAGCTCTGCGTGATATATAGCTAAACAAAAATTTTTACTATCCTATAATTGCAAATGATTTTATTTCCAATCTTTGGCAATGTTCCAAACTTTGAGAAATAGTTTCAAAAGCTTACACAAGTATTTCATTATATACGTTATCAATTAAGTAACTGCTTATTATTTTTTCATTACTTATCATGAATTTATAAAATAAATATTTGTTTCGATATTTATTGAACATGTAAAAGAATTTTGAATATTGTATGGTCAAGTGAAAACTCCATAATAAATGTTAGATAGAAGTACTTATAAAATAAATAAATGAAAACATTTTATTGTTTCAATCGTTAAAAATACCACTCATTTTTGGTAGTATGTCTTTCTTATAATATTTGAAGTATATCTTGAAGAAAAAGCTTTAAAAATGTGCTAAAATCGTGAAAACTTGATTCTCGGCTTCTGTTTCAAACCACCTTAAATTATTCGGACGTTATACAGTATGCTCTTCTCCATAAAAGTCATAAAATAAAAGAATATGAAGCGATTGCGGGGCGAATTACTTTTCACGAAGTGCTTTTGATTATATCGTCTCTTTGTGCGCCGGTGGGAATCGAGCGATAACGAAGAATCGACGCGAGGGCGAAAACGCTGGGCTACAAAGCTTTGTCCCGAGAGCGACGGACCGGGCGTCACACCGAAAAACAACATTATAACGAGCAGCGAGAACGACAATGCAAACAATTGAATTCGCGTAGCAACAGATGCGGATCTTGTACCGGGCCGTTGAATTTCATCGTATACCGAGCGAGGCCAGGCTAGACTCGAGTTTAATTGCATCGTACGCATTATTATCACGGCGGAGGGGGCGCGCGCGACGAAACGCGTCCTGCGAAAGAGCGAGAGCCCGAAACCAGGGATTTTCGCGATAATTGAGCAAAACTGTATTATTATTAGACGAGATATATTCCAAGTGGATTATCGTCGATTCTGCGCCAAATATGCGCCGGATATATAAGAGAGAAAAGGTTTCTCTTCCTATAACGTCCTCTCTACGATAATGTGTGTACAAAAAGTGCCATACGGGGGATGCACATGTTTGACTATCTCCGATCTAATCGATCATTGACCTCGTTCCATGAAAATACACCCATTGACGAGACTACGCTCACCTCCGTGGTCGCTCTCCCAGCGCTGTGTACACAGCCACGAGGCGTTCACATTCGCGTATAAAATAGCGCATATAAGCATTCCTGCACGTGTGAATTTCGTATATCTCGGGAATCGATCAATAGTTCGCGAATCGACTGCAATACTCGGGCACAGAGAGAGAGAGAGAGAGAGAGAGAGAGAGAGAAAGAGAGAGAGAGAGAGAGAGAGAGAGAGAGAGAGAGAGAGAGAGAGAGAGACACACACACACACGTCCGATCGGAGCTAACGTCAAATGCCAGTTAACTCGCTCTAAAAAGGTCAACACACGTCGATGGCTCGAGATGAGCACATTTTTTTCTGCCACCGGCCATCAGGTGAGCGAATCTCGATTAATTGACACGTTTTTTTTCCCCGAGCGCATCATTTTTCGAATTTCTGTATCCTTCCATCTTCGCGTGTCTTCCCCTTCGCACACTTGACGTTTGACCCTTTTTTTTCGCTGCCCCCGCTTCGGATCGGCCTTTCGCTAGCTCCCCGCGATGCATCAAAGGATCGGGGCCACAAGGATATATCCTCCCTCCCTCCCTCTCCCTCTTGACTATTGTTCGTTAATATTCGAGCGTCGAGACACTTTGGTCGAGTCAAAAAATGTATAGAGAAATCGGGTTGATCCCCATTCTTTTGACATCACATTGATTTTTTTATTGAGCGCGAATCAGCGAATGAAATTCACGTTTATCCTTGTCATAATCATGAAAATTTTTTGAATTAGTTGTCACATGATTTATATCAACTTGAGAATGTTTTTTAAACGATTCGAACAAGTATATGTACTTCATTTGAAAAAAATCATCAAAACCATACATATATGTATGCAATCGTTGAAAATTTTTGATTATATTCAAAAAGCAGAAAATATGAATTTTTCATGGAAAATAAATATGTTTGGCTTACGAACATATGTTGAGTGTAAAATATATCAATGGCAAATTTAACTCAAAAATCTTCCATAAATTCCACAATAATATAGGAAAAACCATTCCCTTTTATGTCATTAAAAAAAACATGTAATGTAAGAACTGAAATAATCGAAGATGAAAGAATGTCTCGAATTTGCACTGAGAGAAAAATATGGTAGATATTACTATAAAGCGACAACTACACTGATTATCATAAAATTAAATATATGTTTTTAGATCCTGTTTACTATAATTGATCCCCAGAAAAAAGTATTGGATTTTGATACATTGTTAATCCTGGTATAAAATATATTTAATTGTAGTACAAAAATATAATAATTTCTAAAGTAATTGGTATATATAGTTGTTACTTTATATTGAAATCTACTATAACGATTTCTCTTAGTGTGTTAAAATTTTTTTTTTAATTCTATGAAAGATTGGCTCTATCGAGGCTTGCAAATATTTGTCGTTTGTCAATACACAAGAAACGAGAACAATTTCCTTGAGATAAACAAAAGTAATTAACTTTCCGGGTTTTGGCGGATCTTGATGGATAAACGAGCGCAAATAGAGGATTCCACGCGATGCCGTACGATAATTCGTTTGCATGACGAAAAAAAATGGGGGAAGGAGAGTTCCTTTGTTCCAACGAAGGTAATTTCGAGCTTGAGCATCGGGATTCAAAACTTATTTCCGTCCGGTCGTTTCTCGTGGCGCTCAGGTCTCCGATGTCCAAGGAATATTTATTCTGGCGTGTTAACAGGCTGAGAGAGAGAGAGAGTAAGGAAGAAAAACAGGGCGGAGAAGAAGTGAGCGCGAGATGGGGAAAAAGCGTCTTCAAAGACGTTCGCCAGCTCGTTGATTTTTTTTTCTCCTCTTATTCTCGCGACGACCGCGAGAGAAAATTTCGCCCTGGAGCGTGAAAGGGATTGTGAGAGGAAAAACGATGATGAAGAGAGGGCGGTAGCGTCGCTGAGAAGACTTCAAGCCAGATGCACCCTTCGCAAAGCCATCACCGAAACACACTCTAACGTTATTCATTATCGAAAGATTCCGAGGGGAAGGGGGAACGAGCCATAAAGAGCGTCTGAGCTAAGTCAGCTTTCGTTGTATACCAAAAGAGACTTCGCGACATTGCTCGTCAAACGGATATATCTATACCCCGAAGAGACGATTATTATCGTCAATTTGTGTCTTCCTCGTTCATTTGCCTCATTTTTTAAATTTATTTTATCGGTCGTAAATAAGTTGATTGCTTTTATGGACGTATACAGGGGGTATACCGTTCCATTCATATCAAATTTTATTTTGTCAATAACATTATGAAATTATCTCTCTATATTCATGCTTAGGATTTTAAATATTTTATCGTATAATTCAGATGGAGACCAAGAACAATTGTTTGCTAGCATCTCTTAAAATAAATTGTTCAATATGTATTTATTACTTACTTAACCAAGTTGTTGGACTTTATGTGCTTTCATGCATTAATATGTGTACATTTTTGAGCCTTCTATTTAATTATCGTTCTTTTTTTATATACAAAAAAATACATATTAACAGAAATCAAAAATGCATCTATGTTACAACTGTACATATAGAACCTTTTACAAAATACACCAATTATTAAATTTGCCTCAATGTTTTTTTTTCAAAATGACAAAAAGGATATGATATTCAATTCGAAACATTAAAAAAAATTTCCACGAATACGAAATACCTCGACATGATTTCAAATCGACAATTTATTACTCACGAACATTTAGGAAAATATTTCTCTATTCATTTCCTCTTCGTTTTGTTTATTCTTCATAAAAATTCCATCAAGAGGAAAAAGAGATATTTTTACAATTTACGATGAGAGAAAAGAACACCATATCATACCGATATTACTCTTAAATCGACATCGAATAAAAAAAGGTTTAAGAGAATCTACAATAATAACTTCATTTCAATTTCAAAATATTCAAAGGAAAAAATGTACGTAAAATTTATGCTCAAATTATTTGTTTATATTATCGTGATCCAAAATTTATCTTATCAATACATTTTTCAATTAACCATCTCCAAATTTCCTTCCCATACGTATAAGCGCTATCAATAAAAAGAGACACAATTTATACGATAAAGGAGACGAACCGCGTTTCATCTCGACATCAATGCTTCTAAAACGACGTCGAGAGAAACCAGTAATTTACAAAACAAAATATTTCTCCATTCATTTCCGCTTGGATACGTTTTTTCTACATATAAAACAAAACGTTATCGAAAAAAGCTCGAGATTTGTTTAGCAATCTGCGCCGGAGGAGACATCGTTATGCAAATCCGGATATAGACACGCACCCGGGTGCGAGGAACACTCCGGCGTAACCGCAATCGCCTTGCGACTCGGTTGTTAGCGTGTAATGATTTGAAAAGCTCTCTTGGACCGCAGCTGCACGATTCGAGAGTTCGAGCCTCGCGCTGCGCTCTGTATATCGAGCTCGGTTAAAAGGCAAATAACCGTCGCGTTGCTGAACATCAAAGTAATCCCGTGGCGAGAGCGAGCGCGGGTGAGGAAAGGGAAAGAGTTAAAAAAAACAGGAAAAAAGGAATAAGAGCGAGAAGAGAGGAAAAGAAAAAAGAGAGCGAGAGAGAGAGCACTTCTCGCTTGCGCCATCAGTTCTAGGCTTGCATAAAATATATAATGGCTGTATAACGACGATGGCTTTCTACACATAAACGTCGTCGCTGAAAGGCGCCATCTTATATGTACACCGAGCCTCAGAAACACTTTCTCCTTCCAGTGGGAATTTAAAAAAGTATAATGCCTGATATTTAATATATACAACGGGAATCGCACACCGGCCGGGGCCCTTATCGTTCATATGTCTTTTATTTTATCATCGGGCCTAACGAGACACTCGAATGAGATAACGACCAAACCCGTCCGAATAATGAGAAACTTTCGGATTTATTATTCTCAGTCACGTCGAATAATAACCGACGTTCAAAACTTTTCGGCGCGGACGACGTTGTTTTTTTAAAAACACTATATCGCTTTGTGCTTTTATGAATATTCAACGATTTATTTATGCATCATTCAACGGTGCACGCAGCATTTGCATGTGCATCGCGAGAAAAATTTCAAATAAGTATTAATTTTTTAGTGAACGATACTCTCCGGGAGCGTCGGCGATGGGAATTTTTGTTCTATATTTATGGCAAAACAAAGAAACGGGGAATGAATATTTAATGAAAAATTCATTCGGCAGGGCTTGACTATTTTTCTGAAATAACGAGCCTGCATCGGTTCGAGGGATGTTTCCGGCTCGCGAGCTCGTCGTAACGAGAACAGAAAAAAGTTTCTCCCCATCGGAGAGGACCCGGTTCGAGGATCCCGGAAAAATTTGTCACTCTGGTTAAGTGGCCGTGTAAAAAATGCCTTTAAATATCTTATACTCGCCCGCGGAGCCATTTTTCGTGAGAAATATCGAGTGCTTTCCCCCGTATCGACAGGGAAGATTGGCGAGCTACTCGCCCGCGCGAGGGGCGAGAGCGAAAAAAAAAACAGAGTCAAGGAAGAAACGTGTCGTTTCCGGAATCTCTGATATACCAATAATTTCGCGAGCAGAAGCTTCTGCCCCGCGATCTCTCGCCGGTCTGGCACTCGGAAAAAAAATCTTGGAGAGCGGAAAGAGGGGGAGAGTGGGAGGAGAGACGGAGAAAAAAGACGACGGGGCACGTTTCTTTCGCTCCAGCGAACTAACTCTTGCGAGATACGTGCAAACTAGTTTTTATCCCGAGTCGGCGGAGATTCGTGCACGTTTCCACGGCAGGTGTGCGCGAGTTTACATCCATCCGGTAAGCCACGTGATCTGGGTGAAAGTATTGCATAATTTATTGGCTCTTGCTTCTCGCTACGTCGTGCCTCTTCCATTTTGCTCTTACCGTTATTTCCCATCCGCGAAATCCGCGCCCTCGTCCCCGTTCCAGGAAGCGAGCTAATGCCCGGAAAATATGAAGGTGTGTCCTCCTATTCTCTCTCATCTCGTGCATACACAAAGAGGAAAAGAGGAAGAGCGCCGGTAACGAGAACTTGAAACGGGTCATTAAAAATTGTTGACTTGCCTCGACTTTCTTTTTCTTCTTCTTCTTTTTTTTTCAATATATGAAAAACAAAATAATAATAAAGTTCTTTTTTTATTTTTTTAAGAATATAGTATATACTATAGCAACAACGATTCTACTTTGCAAAAGGATAATGAAATTACTGACATTTCTCGTGGAAAATTATATACCGAAACATTTGTTAAAATTATGTAAGTAAGAAGGAGCGTAGTGATTCACAATAAAAATCAATGATTTCCAGTTGAAAAAATATAGATTTAAATAAGATGTGTATGAGCGAATTTTTAAAAATATGAGAATTTAATTAATTTTCGATATTTTTTTCTTAAGCATATTAAAAATTGTTTTACTGAGTGGTTTAAGAGTTATCAAACTTCTAACATTGCGTCATTATGGAGAATTTGTAAATTTGCAATGAATACAATTTTTTTAAATGAGATTCTTGTGAATTTTTTCGTAGTATAGTGTACATTTTGTATAGACAGTAATTTCAAAACGTTTTACTACAATTTTTTTATTTAATTGTTTCAACAATAAAAACTGTTTAAATTATTATTTAAGTATGTTCAAGTTACCAAATAATATTCCAACTAAGATTCTAAATTTTTTTAGCAAAAACCAGAGTCTGGATTTTACGAATTTAACCTTAAGAATTTAATATTCAGTGGATATATATTAACATTTTTCGATTTTATTAAAATTTTTCTAACAAACCATGTGTGATAGAAATATGCAACCTTTATATAATATTATAACTCTAATTAAATTGATCAATTTTACATATTATGTAACACAAAAAAGTTCATCGACCCGTTAAAAAAAATTTATGAATTTTCTCATTCATACTTTTTTAAAAGTTCAAACAATAACTGTTTCAATATAGTTTATATTATTTTCATCATTGCTTATGAATTCTTAATTTATTTTGATAAAAAAAAATTTTGATAAAAAATACCCAGACACACATGCTTATATATGTGTACAAAACATATAGAATTTTCGCCAATTCAATTTCTTTACACGATAAAAAAACTTTTAAACGAACTGCCGTGATATATAAATACCTCATTTGATAGGAAAATAATAAGAAATAAAAAAAATTAAGAAAGTCGAAAATTGCAAAAATAGTTCACCCGGTGCGTTTCCTTTTATCAAAAAAATATTTCTACCAATTGATCTCCCGCCGCTTCTTCCCGTACAAATAAAAAATGTATGTATTTCGCGTGCGAAAGAGAGACAGAGAGAATAAATTGCAGGATTTTATTCTCACGCTCAAAGAGAATAATAACCGGTATATATAGGGTCGAGAGGAGAAAAAAAAATTGAAGAATTCTCTCGTTGCTCGATTATTCGTGTCGATTTCGTCTGACGCGGGTTCTCGCGCGAGGGCGAGAATTCCCTTTGCTAGCCGGTCCATTATGCGCGTCGATGATTCTCCATCGCGGCGCGTTATAGCACAAAGCACTCTCGAGGTGTAGCCGGTAAGTTGGCGGGGTGTGTGCGTGCCGCCTTCGACGCTCACCTTATCCTTCCGCGGTTCAAAGATATAAAAATATCTATATATGGTATATATATACGCATACACACACATATATATATATAAATATATATGTATATATGTCGGAGAGCTTTATCCTCTTCGGCTGAGGAGGAGAGGGCGAGAGGGAGATGCCGAAAGGAATAAGATAGAGAGGAGAGCCGGAGTGATAAAAAGATGCGGAGGGATGAGAGCGATAGGCGGCAAGGGGTTAAGGCGGGTAAATGGCAGAGCAGGGATGTGAGAAATAAAAATGAAAGGATGAAATCCTGCACTGGCGGGGAACCATTGGATTTTCTGTACGGTAGGCTTCCATTTGAATGTATACGCGCCTCTATAAATGTATATATATGTGTATATATATACCACTCGCGGTGGTTTCGGCTCTCGCTCTCTTATAGCTCGCGTCTTGGAAAACTTTTCCTAAAAGTTTCCGTGCCCTGCTCCTTCCATTTCGCTTTATCTATCTATCCATCCCCTCCCCTGCTCTTCTTGCTCGCTCCCATCGTTCGTCCCTCGCTGGAAATTATTTCGAATGGAACGAAGTTTCAGCTCGAGAAAGTGCCGGTAATAATACGGTGGTTCGGACTCTCGGCCTCGATCGTTTCTCGGATAATCTTTCAACTTTTCCACCCGGGCGAAATAAGACGAGGGAATTCATGATTTTTGCAACGTGACGAGACCTACCCCCCCCCCTCCCCCTCCCCTCCGTGAAAGGAGGAACCGCCGTTTTATTGGTTCGCTGCTTGCTCGCGAAATAAATTCATTTGCCCGGTGAGATTTCTTTAATTAGTGCGTATTGTTTCGGTGTAAATTTGAAACGAGAGGATAATTAAATCGTTGGGGGGGTGCGAATTGCTGCGCGATCGATTTTAGATACTGGGTCGTCAGCTTTGTTTTCGTCTCTTTTTAAATTTCGACGAGTCTCCGCGGCGTTTTGGCACCGCCGCGGACTGTGCGCGCCTTGAACACACAAAGGAGGAAAAAGAGTATCGGCTCGGTGTACCGTAATGGAGAGCTTTAACTGGGAAAAGCACCTGCAGTCTCTCTCATCCTGGCCAAAACGTTCGCGGAATAGTTAAACAGCCAACGAGCGGTCAGATCGCGATCGTGTGTATGTATCGTGGAAAATACACGAGTGAGTTTGTTCGGGATGCTAAAAACTGTACACACCTCGTGCATGAGAATCATCGGATTTCGGGTTGAAAATCGAAACCGCTCGACCACTCCGCGAACACTCTTCGCTTCGTGATAAACGAAACACCTGTTTATGACGGCCAACTCGCCAATCCATCGCTCATTTGCATATATCGCTTATGAATAAAATATTTTTCCCCATTTTTCAGTCTTTTTCAACGTTTCGTTCGTCAATCATTACTTCTATGTGCATTTTTTTTCAATTTTCATAATTTATTAAATATCCTGTCCACTTTTAAATTGTTTAGCATTTTTCGTACATTCATCAATCTTTTTTCAATAAAAAATGTAATGTTAATCACTAAATTGCAAACTTGAATGTGCTTTGTCACATACCAAAACATATTCAATAAAGTGTATTTTAAAAAATTTTTTATAAATGCATGTATGAATCGTTTTGATGTGAATTATATATTTGTTCTTTCCGTATTTTTCGTATCTACGATTTTTACGATGAAGAAGTGAAAAAAGTAGAAAAAGTAAATGTATTGTTTGGCGATTGATCAGAGAAGGGAGAAATGTCAGGAATTTATCCACAAAGCTCGTCCTTCTTTTACAACTTTGCTGTTCTACTTTCATATTTGCTATAGACATTTATGAGACTTATTTAATTTTTAAGCCTTATTTACGAACGTTTCATACCTCGACCTACTTCTTTTAACCAAAAGAGTTTAATTCATTAAAATTAAAACAATATTTTTTCACGTAAATACGTAAAAAACGTTTTGATATGAATAATAAACATTTTTCTATTTTTTGCGTTTTTCATTTCTATGATTTTTGAAATGGAAGTGAAAGAAAAGTAGAAAAAGTGAACACATATAGAGTGTTTGATAACAATTCGCCAGAAAAGTGAGAAACTTCAGAAATGTATCCACAAAGCTTGTCCCCCTTTTTACAACTTTGCTACATGTTCCATTTTTGTGCTCGCTATAACAATTTCTGAATATTTTATACCATTTTTAAAAAGTCTTTACCAAAATTAACGTACATATAACTATAGAGAAAATACAATCTAGTAAATAAAGATAATGTTTGAGAATGTCTTTTTAATAATATAAAAATAATTTAACGATCATGTTGATATGAAAGATTCCAGATGTATTTAAGTTCTTTTCATTTCTATGTTTTTCATCATGGGAGTTAGGATATGTATGGGATATAGACAATCCAAGCAAACAGTAAATTCTTAATGTTAAATTCGTAAAATTTAAACTCTGGCTTTAACTAAAAAGTTGCTTATTTTTTGAGTCTTCATTTAACTATCAATTAGCAACTTGAACATATTTTAATAATGATTTAAACATCTTTTATTGTTTAAATAATTGAATAAAAAATTGTAGTAAAACATTTTGAAATTACTGTTTATACAAAATGTCTATACAAAACTGTCTATACAAAACTACTACTGTAAAAAATCTGATGGTGTTAAAATGGTGTTAATTTAACATCATTCTTGGTCTATATTATTCCCACTGTTTGGTGTAGAATGGCATAGTGTCAATAGATGTGATTTGTTATGCTGTGCGAATAAAAAAGAGATACAGATTAAATCAATAATATAAAGAACATTTTGGAATAATGTAAATTTTATATGCACATAAACAAAGTTTTATTGCTGAATATAAGGCTGGGCAAAGCTTTATACTTTTCTGTAAAATGAAAATTTTTTAATAGGTGATATGCTTATTTCATCAATCGATGGTACAATAAACATAATCCATTGAAAAATTGTTATTTTTCAGGAAAGTATATCGAACTCTGCCCATTTTCTTGTTGCTGAAAACATCGATTTTTAACCTCGTAAAATCAGCAAGTAACACCACTCAACATCTTTTACCAAACACACCGGTGTTAATAAATTCACAAGAATCTCATATTTTAAAATTTATATTTAGTGCAAATTTACGAAATCTCCATAAGAAGCAACGTTAATTCTTTGCAAGTTCGGAAAACTATTCAGTAAAACGACTTTAAATTTTTGGCACAAAAGTATTTCATATATGCTTAAGAGAAATAAACCATAAAAAAATGATTAAATTCTCATATTTATATAAAATAATTGCTCTTACATCCTCAAAGAAAGAATGCAAAAGCGAACGTATTGTTTGACAATTGGTCAGAGAAGTAAGAGACACGAGAAACGTAGCCACAAAGTTTGTTCCTCCGTGCTGAACTTTTCCGTGTTCCGCATTCTCGTGCTCGCTGGCAATTTCTCTACTCTCTCTCCGGAGCGTTTTGTCGCAGTCCCCGGTGCGTTTTGCTACGTTCGTTATACGTGTAGCCTAAAAAGTTTTATGCGGCTCGGGGCTGTACGTGTTACGGTGCAGCGTTGGCAATATCCTGTCGTCTTGACAGGAAATTATGTGTACACCGAAGGAGCAAAAAGCCAAAGAGTCTATGGGGGAAAAAAAGAGAAGAAAAGTGGAGCCTTCGGAAGTTGCGAAACGATTTTTGCTCGAGCATCATCCACTTGGCCCGAGAACGCTTTTCCGGGGGAATTCTATTAAAACTTGGTACTCAGGCTCCTTTTTCGCCTCGTGGTCGTGCCCACGCTCGGGCAACGAGTGAAAGCATCGACGGGCGAGGCTTCTGTCCTTCCACATTTCAAGGGAAATAAAGGGGAGCAATGGGGGAATTAACAATTCTAACTGAATGAAATGATTTAGCTCATTTCGGGACGCGAGGGAAAATTTCATGAAACGAGGTTCACCTTTGTATCAAAACCGTCCCAACCGCGAGATTCATTTTCCTGAATAATACCGTGGAAAGTTACTCGAGGCAAAATTCGTGTGTCGTGTTCGGCCACTCCAAAACTTTTTCTCGCTCGATTCATTTTATTTTCTCCTTTCAACCGAGCACACTCAACCAGTCGAGATATCGGTTCATATATTCTCCTCTCTGAAGAAAAATGATGAAAATTTTTCATTTTTCTCTCAAAATGAAATATATAGTGTGTATATAGATAAAAATAATATATTGAATCTCTCGAGTTTGTTTATTTCTTTTTTAAATCATCAAAAATTTATCATTTTTCAATCTTGATTGGATATGAATCGTTGCAAATATATTTTGAGAAATTCTGAAAGGTTTTCATGTTGCATGTTGAAAAATGTATATACGTTTTCAAAGCTTTTACCGTGAGGATCCATATAAATGTAACTTTGATATTAGTTTCAATAAATGAAATGAATACTTTACGCGTTGGTTGAACGTGGCGGAAATTTACGCAACAGCGAGTAGAATAAAAGTCGGAGAGCAGAGAATGGGTGGCCAACCTGGGAATTTATTTGGGAACGAATGACAGGAGAAGCGAGAGCGGAGAGACGCGTGCTCATAAATTGATTAAGTTGGCACCGGAATGTAAGGAAGTACGTTAAATTGCGCTGAAAGGGCCGGGACGAGTGGAACGTATGAAACATGTATGAAAGGCCTTGCGAGAAGAGTGACCGTTGTCATTTTGGCAGGGAGAGAGATGGAGAGAGAGGGAATGACATTTCTGCTGCGCCATGAGGGAGTTGAGAGTCAGAGAAAAGAAAACGAGAGCCAGAGAGAGAGAGAGAGAGAGAGAGAGAGAGAGAAAGCCCTGCGATGAGATAGAAAAGAAAAGAGAGATCGTACGATGTATAAAAAGCTTTTGGACGAGAAAAACGAAACGTCTGAAATTCTCTCTTTCTCTCACAGTTGCCCAGAAATGTCCTCGTGCACAATTGATACGTGCTGCGTCAGCGAGATTTGAGCTTTTCAACCAAATCCCAGCAGCATCCGAAGCCTTTTCCTTTTTTTTTCTCCCTTGCACAACGTACACGTATAAATATTTACAAGCCTCTGAAATAAATTCAGAGAGCTCGCATCTGTTACGCAGAAATCTGCTCTCCCCGATTCTCTCCTCCTTGTATTTTTTTTTTCAACGAAAAGTTGCTCGGGTAATATATTTTTTAAAACGTCGACGCGTCGAAAAAGCTCGTTTTTGACTTTCGACGAGATTGAGGCGAGCTTTTTTTACGGAGGTGCGCGCCTGTTATCCTTCGCACCAAATTGTTCCACGAGATAATTTACGCGCCGATAGTAAAAAAAAAAGTAGCGTATATACACGTAAAAACGGATAACCCGCCTTAGGCGAAGTTACGGTCGTTGTAAAATTTTCTACGCGAGTTCGGTTACGAGCCTCCCTCGTGCACTGACACTAAAGCGGACGTACGTGTTCCTGCATCGCTTTTGTACGAACGTGAAAATATATAGGAAGCTCCCCAGGTGTTTTCGTTCGGAGGACGGTCCGAGCGGAGCGCGACCGTTTCTACTGCAAGCCCCAGGAGTGCCGCATCGAGTTGAATAACGCGGCTTATTCGCGCGAAAATTCGTTACTCGTCGATCGTTTTAATTACGACAAATCCGATGTATTGCCCACATTATTATATAAAGCTTCTATTCCTCTTATCACATTTCCCCGATTTTCGACTCGAAATTCATCACCGCGCGACTCGTTAAAATCTCTCTTTATTATTACGAGCGTATCGGGAAAAAAAGCACGTGTACTCGATATTTTTCGTGTCCTGGAATTTTATGTCTTTTCAATCCACTTTTACGAGAAATTTCGTCCCGCGCTGTGAATTTGCATACATTTTTTTAAACTTTTATGTATAGATTTATACTTTTGTGAATATTCTTTTTAGAATATATTCATTATTATTCTTTAAAAAAATCATTTTTTATTTTCGATCGAAATGGTCGTGCTAGTGTGATGTACTTTTGTAGATAAAAATTTGAAGTTAAATTTTTTTTAGACATAAATAACTATATATTTACATAAGAAACTCATTTTTTATTGTAATTTTATCACGATGGTTTTTTGGTGCAACGTTCGATATATATTTTGAAATAAACCCAGCAAAACACAGAAAGAACATTTACGTAACATTTATATTTCAGTTACCAAAATTTGAAAAGTTTTATAACTGTTATGTAACAGTTACGAAAATTATCCTTGCTGTGTTTGCTGGGAAAATAATCAGATTATTAAAGATTAAACAACAATGACGATTACGTAATTTATTATAAAAATCGTACTACCATTAATTGACGATAAAAGTCAAATGACCACTATTATAATTGTTAGTCTATCAATTACGATTTCAACAAACGTTTCGTAGACTTTATTAAATCATTGTAAATAATAAGAAAAATTTCGAGTACAAACAAAAACAAACTTTTGCAAATTTGAAATTCTTTTAGAAAACCATTCCGAATTGCAAAAGTGAAGTCGAGTTGTATGTTTGTAAAATTTGGCAAGTTTTACAAATGCAGTTTAGGAATTCATTGTTGAAAATCGTCTTTTTTATGCAGAAAAATGCTACACCCATCCACAACCTCCAAAATGACAGATGACACGATTTTTCTGAATCGTTTCAAAAAAGTTGAAACAATCGTTCTACCTTTAATTCGTAAGCAGATGGACATAAATGATAAAACTTTATTCTCGCGTGAGTTATTTTATCTAAATGAAATATTTTCGTTCGCAAGAGTCGCTGATATATTATTTTTCGAGCTAAACGTGACGTTTTCGTTCTATTTACGTTTGTTTTTTTTTCTTGTTCTCGGCTGCGAGTACTTACCTCCCGCCTCGTCCGAGCGCACGTCGCGTAGTCTCGCGAATCCGTGTGCACGGTGCGTTCGCACTCGAGGCCAGAACGTGGGATATTCAGAGGGGTCGGTCGCGTGCGCTCGAGCCTTAAATCCGAGCAGGAACGTCGTCAGGTATTCGGGTAGGACATACGCCGCTGGCCGGTGGAAATTCTCGTTGCATCGCGCGCACGTTCGTCCCTTACGAGCGAGAATAAGGAACGGGCCGAGTGAATAAAAGCACGCACACGCACACGGACATGGTCGGGGATAAATTGGGTGAGAGAAGCAAAAAAAAAAAGAAAATAGAAACGTAGCCAATTGACCCGAGAAACAAAAATAGGAAAAGAGTAATGGAGAGCGAGAGAGAGAGAGAGAGAGGAAAAAAGAAGAATAAATGCGAAAAGAGGAAAACTGTGTCGACGCGCTCGTTTGTACTTTTTCTCGAGTGTACGGATAGTGCTGCTGGCTGCTGCAGCACGATTTTAATCCCCTGACGAGAGCGGACTGAACCTCCTACTCTCCTCGGCCTCCCGCTGCCCGCACCCCCGACTGGAATTCAACACAGCTGTAGCATTTAACCGGGTCGCCTCGATAAAATTCAACGTCGTTTCATATTATTTTTCCTCTTTTCCTTATACTTCCTTCTCGTTTATTTAACTGACCGAATATAAATAAAAAGTAAAAAAGTGAAAGAACGAAAAACAGCAGCAGCGGGTCCTCACTCACTCGCACTCTTTCCCCGCGAGATATATATCTCTGGCATCCAGTGTTATATTTTTCTCCTCGTATACGCACTCCGAAGTCAGTGTCTCCCGTCCGTGTACTCTCTCGGCACTGATCCACTTATTTCCTTCCCTCGGTGTGCTCGTAGGAAAACAAACGCGAGAACGGAGAGAGAGAGTTCGAGCACTGAAACTCGCGCTTCGTCGTCACCGAGCGGGACAATAAAAGGAGACAGAGGACGAGAAGAGAGAGAGAGAGCGAGAGGAGTGAAATCGTGCGTCTGACAGGACACACGCGCGTGCTGGATCGTCCGAGCGAGCACCGGGAAAAGCCGCGAGGACGGCCGGAGAGGAGAATACGAGGCAAGTGAATCCGCGAGCGGGCACGAGGAAAAGCGAGAAAGAATAAGCAACGCGGGCGCGTCGAGCGCGAGTACGGGATCGGGAAGGCACTCGCGATTTATTTTACGCCGAGGTCGGGTCGCGAGAGTGGTGGTGGGGGCGGAAAGAGGTTTGGCGAACGGGGGATGTGAAGGGACAGAGAGAATGAGAGAGAAAGAATAATAGAGGAGAGAGAGAGAGAGAGGGGGGTGGGGGAGGGAGCAGGACAAGGAAAAAAGAGCAGGGGCAACCGGAGAGGCTTTTCGCGATCTCGCGCTCGCTCCTCTCTCTCGTTATCCGCTCTCTCCGTAAACGGGGAATATATGAACGCACGCTTCCCGCACGTCTTGCTCGGTGTGTCTTCGCTCGACGGTGCTCTCTACGCAACCACCGCCCTCGCGCGCCCTCGCCCTCGCCCGACGACCATGACGCCGTTTTATCGGGATATATCCCGTCCGCCCGGGTAGGGAGGACAACCCGCGTGGGAGGGGAAACTCGGGCGCAAACCGAGACCAGAGCGCCGCCGCTATGCAGTCACGTGCCAACTTCTCACCACGCAAACTCCGCTTTCACCCCACGGCACGGTCCATTCTCTCTCGTTTCTTCCCCCCTCCCTCCCTGCCCCCATCCCACACCCTTTCCCCTCCCGCACAAGATACTTCCTCCTTACCTCTTTCACCCCCCAAGGGGTGTGTATTCTCTATCTTTCTCTCTCTCTCTCTCTCTCTCTCTCTCTCTTTCCGTTCCCTCTCGATCTCTTAGATTTTGACTCTCGCGCCCTTTTCTCCACGGGTTAAACGCTCGTCGTTGCTCGCTCTATATATATCGGCTCTCTCTCTCTCTCTCTCGCACTCTCGCGTTTTTCCATTTATTTTTCTTCTTATTCTCTGCTTTTCTCTCCTCACACCGGAGCGACGAACCTACCATTTTTATCATTAAAATGCTAAAACTCGGGGATTTTGAGGATAAAAAATTTGGAGGAAAATGGATTCAAGAGAGTATCCTCTTCTTTTGTCAATTTGGTGTATGGGAAAGAAAAAGGGAGAGGCGAAAATTTAACGGGAATCACTTCGACTCCGGGCATCCCGCCCTTTTCATTTTCCCGGGTCGAAAATTATCTCCCCGATCTTTCTTTTATTCCCTTCTCGGAGCAGGGCGGATCTCTCTCCGCTTTTCTCATTAAAACGCCCGGCGATGGTGGAATTTGCACGAGAATGAAGACGAGAGTATCGTTTCATCAATTCGGGAAAAAAATATTTATACGATTCACGTTCCGGTGGACGAGCGAGGGTCGGCGATTTATGGCGAGCGGGCACGCGATCCGTTGGAACGATTAATCGCGATTTACAGGGTGAAAGAGGAAAAAAAAACAAGCGCGTTTACCGAGGATTTGCACGTCAAATTATCATCGGGCTTCTTACACGCGTCTTGTTCTCGATTTTATCGTTTTGATTACTAATCGAGAAAACGAGACTCCCCCGTTCTGAGGTAACATTCGAGAGCGTCCTTGCAATTGACAATGAATCTACTTTTAATAGGATTCGATGATACACTGAGAGAAATCACGATAGTAGATTTTGTCATAAAGTGACACTCATACAATGTACCAATTACATTCGAACTAAATTTATTTCCATTACCTAAAATTTCATAAGAATCAAATATACAGTTTTTACTTTTACATAGTATGATCTACCATACTTTTCACTCAGTGTAACAGCCAAGGTAAAAAATTATATTTATGTACGAAAATTAAAAAATTATGGTGTACATCAATGTTTTCGACAATACACAATGTTTGTGCATATGTTTGATCTACTTATTGAACTATAATTGACTTAATTAATTAACTTAAAATCGCTGTTCTGTTAAAAATTTAATAATAATAATAATGTAAAATTAAAGCGATCATGCCACTAATGCCTGTAATGAATTACCAAAACGTAATATACGCCTGTTACACACTGAGAAAAACTTTGGTCGACTCGATTAAATTGGTGGTCACGGAGAGTGAATGAAATATTAATATTTCATTTTTTCATCTTACAAGATTTTAGTTTAGTTTTAATTAAACTTTTATTTTCGTGTACTTGAAAGTCTCTGTACACTGAAAAAAAATTTTGTGACATTTTGATTTAATCAACTGAAATTTTGTTGATTCAACCAAAAATTTTTCTCAGTGTACTTAAACTATAATTTTTTGTATTTATAAGAGTCTCTATACTCTTGAAGGAAAAATAAAATAAAACGACAATTGTTAAGTTCAATTGATGACGCGATTAAGACTTTTTTAGCCTCGTTATCTGATTCAGAGAGTGCTACTGAGAGTCATATTTATCTGTCAAGAGGTAAATATCTCGAATTCTGAATGGCAAATCTCGGAAAATTGGCCAGGCAAGTGGTACTTATATTCTGAGTATGTATAAAAATTTTCATGCAATTCTGCCAGAACACGTGTATACGTGACAACTACCTTAATCAAGCTTGAAAGTGGAAGCGGAAAAAGACGAAGCTAAAAAGCGTTATAGCTATATATACATAACGAACGTCATAAGCTCAAATGCAGTAAGAAAAGTAAATATACAGATATAATATTGAGAATGCAGATTCAATTAAACTCTGCACGGGACCAACTTTTCCAATCAAAGTGGGTATATGTGCTCTTCACTCTTGTCGATTCTACTTTTTCACCTTTTTTTACCTCTCTCTCGCTCTCCAGCCGTTTTTTTTCTCCCTCCGATCTCATTCCTCTATTTCTGTTTCCTTTCTTACGCGAAATTCCTTTTATTCTCGTGGAACGGCCAAATGGCAACCTCTTTCTGACGAACTCGAGCTAACCACTGGAAATTCCAAGCTGACATGGCTAAGATGTGTATATATGCAGTTCGTATGGGTTTTTCCATGACAAAACAGTTCGCCCCATATTTTTTACCCCATGTTTAATAAAAATTCAAACGAATCTGAACATTTTTTACTGTCTTTATGAAGAACTTCTAATATAGAAACTCATCTTGATGTATGAGGATGTTTGTGTACACGTCACGAGAACTCTAATGAAAAGCTATTTACTATTTTCAATATAAAATTTTTCGAATAAAAATTCCTCGGGTGTAGAGAAATTTTCGTACCCATCTTTCACTCATTCTTCATCTAGTGACGAAATGTGTATCTATAATTGCTTATGAGAATGATTATTTATAAATAAGTATAATTGAAAAACTTTCACTCAGAAAGAAATTAATAGATATAGAAAAATATGAAACTTTAGAAAAAATAAAATCGAGGGAATAATAGTTTATTCAATATATATTGTTATATAAAATTTTTTGACGCGTACACACATTTCTTACTTATTGATAACACAAGTAATGAATTTATTTTTATGGAAGACAATTATTGTAAAAAAAAGTAATAAATGAAATAAATCATTTATCGAAAATTTCGTAAATAGTGTCGTTAATTACGTACATAGTATCGATTGATGAAAAATATACGAAATTTCATGAAAAGTACAACTTGATGTAAAATTTTGTTAAAAATAAGAGTCAATCGAAATCATTTAATAAAGTAAAATTTTTCATACAATAAAAATACTCTTTTGTGTGTTATAATGATATCATATACGAATGCACCAACGATCAAAGATCTTATTTCTGAAAGGCCACGTTAGTGGAAAGTGTAATCGAACGAAAAATAAAAAAACATAAGTTATCGACAATTTTGTAAACAGGATTCTAGTTAATTGGACAACAGGGAAGAACAGATAGAAGGAGAAAATGTGAAACTTCGGGACAAATAAGATTGGGTGTGAAATGGACCATAGACAGTCGGCCAATGAATTTTCCGGCTAGGCTTTGGCCCCGTTTTCTCTTTCCCCTTTCTCATATCCTTGAAGGGGATTTTTTCGGTCCCTTCCTCCTTTCTCATTCTCCGAAGCGTTCGGCCTCTGTGCGGCCAGTGGACGCTGCCCGCTGAACTTTTCCGCCACTTTTGCCTTCTCTATCTTTTCTTCCCTTCCCTTTCCTCTCCCTTTCTCCTCCTCATACTCGGTTTCTCCCCAGTTTCTGATCTCTGCCTCCGCAAACGAGTAAAGGGCCTGCGGCTCGAGAGCCTCGCCGGAAACCCACACTTAAACCTATATATGTATATGTACATACGTTACACATAGCTCATGAACATTTATCGATAAAGTCCTCTCTCATTCGAAGCCATCGAAGAGCTCCAACTCTCAAGATTTACCGAAACGAGCTCGACAGCTCCTCTTCTATCTTTTCTCTCTCTCTCTCCTTCCACCAATTCTCTTTCTCAAATTCCAAATTCGTCTCTATCTCGTTCATTTATTTTATATACCGTTTAATTAACTCCATGTGTATGCATGTTTGTGTGGGGGTGTATATATTTTGTGAGAAAAGAAAATTACATGGATAAAGAGTGAAGAAAATTGAAAATTGAACATAATTCGATACAATTTTTATTTCATCGGTATCGAATTCTTTCAAAATTGTTATTTAAGTTCATTCGGCAGAGAAAATATAAAAACTGCATTATACGTGCAATCCTTTTTTTTAGCAACAGACAGTACGTTATTCAACATTTTTCATTGAAAAAGAACATGATATTTGACCGTGCCGTTTACGAGATATAACGAGTTTAAAAATGTCTTAAAATGCGCATTTAATTATGCAAAATTTAGTCATCTAACCGTATACAATTAAAAATTTGTATTCAAAGCTTTGTAAAATACAGAATATACTTACATAAGATGGAAAGCATTTTATGGTATACAGTTTTTTTTGCAATAAGAAATTAAATTTTGCTTTTTGGCATCTATCATCTATTTTCACATAGCGATATAACGTTAGCTGTATCTGCCAGACGTGAGAGATCGATCTTATCTGTCAACATTTTTTACTTGCTCCATTTTGCAGTCTTTTTATTACCTTACTTTTATTTTTTAATGTTATTATTTAAAAGTTTATTTATATTTATCAAAATTAAATTTTCTGCAAACCTACTATCAACTTACTATCAACCTACTATCAACTATCTTTTCGTTGGCCAATACCAAACTCTGACAAGTGAGCAGGTTAAATATATCGTTCGTTTCTGTTAAAAATATCAACTTTGTGTAATCATGATTAGGGCCAAAAGCTCAATAAAAAATGATGAATACAATAAGTCTTACAAAAATAATAAATGAACTTTTGTCGCAATCTTTAATCAAAATAATTTTTTGATAGTATTATTAAATCCTATACTTTTTGAAACATTAAAACAAAAATGTTAATACAATGTTAATACAATGTTATGATTGTGAAATCGGGCTTATGGTTTTTCTTCCGAACCACCTTAAGCTCGGTATGTTAATTTTAGTTCAATAGGAGAGAGATGTATTTTTTAATTTTTTTTAATTAAAGAAGGAAGAGTTTGTATTTTGTTCCGAGGATAACTTTTGATGATATAAAGGGGAAAAGCGTGCGTGAGAGGCGAGTTGGACAGGTGAGTCGAGGAAAGGATCGAGACTGCGATATTCGTGCAACGTCTCGTTTCTAAGGGAACGCCACTGTGGCAAGTCGATGGATCAAACTGTTTTACAGTTCGCCACTTTCTGTAATGCTCGACGAGCACGCGGACTCTTTCTTTCGTTTCAGCTGCACAAGCGTGAAAACTTTCGCTCGCTTTTTGCCCTTACGGTATAAAACTCGTTTGTTTCTGCGCCTTTTTCTTACTTCTCTCCGCACTCCTGTTGTACACACTCCGCACGTTTTTCTCACTGCCGTTCTATCTCGACACGAAAAAAAAAGTGTGCACGCTTAGGTGAAAACTCCGCTCGTTTTTCCAACCCCTTTTCTATTTTTCACTTTTTCTCCGCCTTCGTAAAATCGAACGTAAAAGAAACATGACCGAAGTCGTATCTGTTAATTCGCAAGTCGAGAAGCCCGAAGAATTTTTTCACGACGATCGCTCGTACGGAGCGGTCGTGACGCCCTTCGACCAGGACGAAAAAAATGTCATCCTTCCCGTACTGAAAAAATACATAGACGTGCTCGCAATCTATCGTTCGACCCTCAGCAATTATATTCACGAGAAAAATTCAATCGAGAGCGAAGTCGATCTCGATCACAACGAAGTCATTTCGAAACTGAAGAAAAACAGGTGAGTCGATTATTTATGTAAAAATTTGAACGGATATACAAATGATCGAATAATTTCAAAAAAAAATGTGTTTTTTTTTTCAAATTTTCTCATCGAGGAGTCTGACTACGCGAGGATCAAATATTTTTCAGCCCTCTTGATATTTTCACAGTTTGTACGTGAGCAAAATTCTCGAAGACTTGACCAGAGATATCGAGACAAACGGTCGTTACGGTGTTCTCGTTCGGGAGATCGAGAACGATAAAAATAGGAGAGAAGGAGAAACTGCCGTTCAGAGAAATTACGAGAAAAGTGCCAGAGAACTCGAACAGCTCAAAAAAGTATTTCTGGAGACGACCAAGGCTAATTCTCGTGAAAGAGAAATTCTACGAGGGAATCTAGCGACTCTGAAGGTTCGTGATAAAAAAAATGAACAATAACGAACGAATCATCGATTTCGGACGATTGCCGATAACTTTTCCAAATTAAGTGCAGAAGGAGAGTCAAAAATTGCAACGCAAGGTCAACGTCGAAATGGAGTATGTGGAAGCTCGGGAGGAAGCTCGACGGGAATCGCATTCCCTTCGATGTCACGCTCACTTGGAAACACTCAAACAACGACTGAAAACTCTCTCCGTGGACGAGAAGAACGAGCATCGAGTGGCCGCGGATATTATCCACTTTCTGGAGTTTAACATTCTGGTAACTTTTCATCAAGGAGGTTCACGCGTAACTTTTGGAACTCGAAAAAAGTGATTCAACTTTTTTGCTGCATGGAGAACAAAAAAAAGTTAATTATTCTGGCAGGAACCGAAAAATTTACATTGAATAGTTCGAAACTTTGATTCGATGTCTACCCAATCAGAAATTTTCTGGAGAATTTTGAGAAGATAGTTTAAATATTGTTACGTAAAAAATTGAATTGAAAAAACCGATTTTTTAATAATTTTTTTTGGATTTTTTCTAGAGTGAAATATTGGGTTGTTTCTAGAATGTTGAGACTTTTCGTTATCTACAGGAAATGTCCAATCGAATAAGCTTTTGCGAAGTTGACAAAAAAAAAGGAACAATTTTTTTTTCATAAATTTAACTAATTTTTAAGGTTAAGCAACAACACAATTTTTACCATTTTATTATCTCGCGACTTCTGGTAAAGTCTCAAAAAATGACACAAATACTTAAATATACGTAAAATATGTAAAAACTGAAATGAATTTTTTTGAAAAATTTTAAGAAAATTTGTGTAAAAGGAATTTTCGCGACTCTATTGCGCGACTGCTACCTCAAATGGTGTACTGAAAAAAGTACTTTCGAGTCAAAGATTGAATTTCGCACACAGGAAAACGAGAAAGCGACCGCCGCGTGGCAGGAGCGCTACGAGCGGGAGATGTCGAGCTACAAAAGTTCCATTGAAGATTTGAGCAAAGAAATCGGGATCAAGAAAGAGACGTTGAGAAAATTTCAGCAACAGGTAAAGCGAGAAGAAAATCATTGAAAGCTTAGCAAAAGTTGGCTCCGAATTGGAAAATAATTTTGATTTCTCCTCATCGCGACCCTTCGCTGCCGCGTCTCCCTTAAAAGGAAAAGAAAAAAAGTGAGCCTGGTGATTCAAGATGAATCAAAGGGGAATGACTCCAAAGCATCCATATTAATGAACCACCCGTATCAAAGGAACAAAAGGAACTCTTTAGTTGAAGTATTAATGAAAATGTGATCCAATTGACAAAAGAATGCAGAATATATGTGCACGAGAGCGAAAAAGAAGACAAAAAATATAAGAGAGGTATAAAAACTACAGCGAAACGTGTACAGCCCCCGATGCATTGTGCTCAGACTTTTCTGTTTTACGTGCAAATTAGGTGACCCGCTGCGTATATATTTCGTCCATGCATTATTTCGTAGTCCAACACACCCTCTGCGTACAACTTAAAAAAAAAAACGTTCCGAGACGCGGCAGAGAAAAAAAAAGAACGTCAGAAATTTCAATCCGTTCTCGAGTAAATTAGATTCACAGATCGATTAGAGAGACTCTTTCCACAGCTCCGTTATAAAAAATTGCACGAAAGTGTACTATTTTGAATTATTCTCGCGCGACCTTTTGTTCTTTCTTTATTTTACATGTTAGCTCATCTTTTTGCTCGTATATCGTCCGTGAGCTCGGCTATTCTAATCGTCGTCCGCAACGAGCTCTTCCTCATGCAAGATTCATCTGAGGAAAAAAGTGTATAAGGCAGGGGAGAAAGAAAGGAAAACATTCGGTTCGCCCTCGCCTGGAATGGGACAGGTCAAGCCCGTTAACTAGCTCCGTTCCTCCCCCACCCCGTTCTTCGTTCTATCCTAGCTCGTCCGGATGCTTCGTCTCTCGACTCACCCTCTCTCCGCATCCCCCCCGCGTAATTAATTCGTCGGACCTCCGCGCGGGACACATAGCTCGCTCACGTATAGTCCGCAGCGCGATTCGCGTATGCACCAGACATCTCGCAATTAGTTTCCGTCAGTCATTCTATCTCACCCCCCCTCCACCCACCCCTCTTCTCTCCGCCTCACTTCTAATTCTCTCTTTCTCTTTCACTTCTTCTCCATATTCGCGCCGAATTTCTTCCCCTCTCTTAATTTGTATACTCTCGATCATTCGCGACCGTCAGACTCTTTTTTCTGTTTCCATGTATATCACTATGAAGAATGTGGTGTTAAAGTGGTGTTAATTTAACACATTTCTTGGTCTATATAGTTTTCACCGTTTGGTATACAATGGCATGATGTTAAGGTAGTACAACCGAGACAGTATATTCAAAAGTTTGTCCTTATGTGTTAACTTGATGTAAAATCATCAGTTGAAATTTCTTGAGATAGAATTTATTCAAAAATTGCACAGATCTTTGTTAGCATTGTGTTAACGTGTTTGCAAAATTTAATAAGGCTCAACCATGTAGTTATTTAGATATTAATTTTTAAAAATTGCTACTTTTAACATGGGCTCTTTATGGGAGATTCGAAAAAGCAACGATTTTCAATGTATAATATCTCGATTTCTAGATGGTGAAGCTTTGTAAAGTTTGATACATGTTTTCATATGACATTAAAGAAGACCTGTGCAAATTTTTAAGAAAATCTGTCTCAACACGGTTTTGCGGTTGTACTACCTTAATAGATGTGGTGTGATATGCTGATGTGTGTTTGATCAGTGTAAATAATTAACACCTCAATATAAACACCATTTAGTGCATAAAATTAATGAAGTAACACTATATAAAAAAAACTTTTTCCAAAAGTTGAAAAAAGACGCCAAGTAATGAAAGTGTGTATTCTTTCAGAACAAAAAAATATTTTTCAAAAAAAATGAAATCTA
>JAPYYW010000998.1:0-44387 GCA_030522545.1 Cremastinae sp. A BG-2022a
CCACTAAACAAATTTATATAAATTCAGAAAAAAAAATCGTCTACATTGTTTTCGAGTAATCAAGTGTTGAAGTTACATTCTTATACATGGAAAGTATATCTATATTGTCTAAAATTAGACGAAAATTCTAAAAAAATTCGTGTTTACGCATTTCATACGAAAGAATATCCTCTCCAAATTTGAACGAATTTTTATTATTTCGTTATAACTATCGAAACCCCTTAATGGATGAACATTTTATGAATTTATATATATTTACGAATACGCGAGGCCACTCTATAAATGATTTTAAAAAATCATAAAGTTACTATCCAATATTTATCAATAGACTATGAAAAATCGATCCGTGTTGAAACAGAAATGAACGTTCACCGTGAGGAAACTTTTTTTTGCGAGAGAGCTGATTTACAAATAGATTTAGATATAGTTTCAAACGCTTGACTGGCGTAATTAGAAGTCGAATTTACGAACCCAAGAACAATCAATGACATACAATAGCTGATCGACTTGCCGAGTTTCCCGAAACGAAAATGAAGTCCAGGAATACCGTTGAAACGAAAGCTCGAGGATGCGATCAATTACAGGTCAAGCTCTTTCTATGGCTTGATTCTCATCGTCTGGCTGGGAGCAAGCATGGAGCCATAATCAGACAGACTGGAATGTATCACTCAGCCGTTAAATGTGCAGCCGGCGTTGCGCATTAATCAAGCGAAGCGTGCAGCTCGAGAAGATAGGCAGGACAACGAGAGTGCCGAATACATATATGTATGCGCGTGGCTTATACCGAGAATGACAGTATTACGGGCGGAGTAGTTCAGGGACGCCTCCGCGCGATGGCAGCGCCATCGTCCCGCGTCTAAAAGAGAGAACGAGAGCCAGACATGACACTGGCGTCGTCGTGAGACAAAACTCCTCAAAACTAGAAATTTTTCACGTTGCCACGTACGCATACACGATATTTATAAAATTATTGTGTAACGATGAAACACGAAATTAAAAAAAAAAATTCAAATTTTTCGTAAAATTTGTCAAAAAGGTTTAATTTTTACTTAACAGTCATTTCTCTTTTGATTCTCTTGCTTTTTCTGTGCGATCACCGAGAACAGAAACCCTACGATCTTCTCTCGCATGTCCCGGGCTGCCAGTACCAACGAGTGCGAATGAATACACGCGGTAATATGGAAACCCGGACAGGTCGGAAGTTATAGAGCGACTGGCTGCCTTCTCACATTTCACTCGTACTGAACATCCGCCACTGCTTTATCTCTCACATCCGTGCAAGCTTTGCATCAACTGGAATCAAGTCTGAAACTCGAATTTACATCTTTCGTGCGTGCTCGCGGCCTGGTAACTAGTTATTCACCGACTCGCACCGTCTGCGAATACTGAAAGACCGTGTGCCATAAGTGCATCTCCACCGACAATTTCGATAATGCATCATGTTAATTTCTTGGTGGATTATGTGTAGATAAGCGAAAAATAGCGATTGTTGACATTTTCAACTGCACATTAACGTGCATTCAACATTTTTGACATCCCGAAGGTTACTGCAAAATTTTATTCTGAAAAAATGACATTCAATAGGGAAAAAAGTAGTGAAATGCGAGTTTAACCATACATTAAGAGTTTCGTGCAACATTAAAAGCATATCAGTTATCGATTAGAAGATTATCTTTAAAAATTAAAAATTTTCGATGAGCCAAAAAATATTTGTTTTATCATTCTCTCCTTTTCCCATAGATAAGACTTTCGGTACGTAATACACTTTGAATGAAAACAATAAAAATATTCTGTTTCGTACTTTAGTATTTCTAAACTTCAAATTTTTTTTAAATATACTTTTAAAATGTGCAAGAAGAATTGTTTTAGACTATACCTTACTTAACCTATATTAACTGATATTTCAACTAATCTGCCTTCTGAACCCCACAAAAATGTAAATAGGTTTCAAAAATGTTTAACATGATTTAAACACTTGGAAACGATTTCAAAACGCTGTGACACATTTGAAATATAATTCTAAAAGAGTTATCTTTTATCTTTCAGATTCGTAACTATAAGCAGAAAAAAAAATCAAAAACAACTTAGTTCTTTTTGCCGTGTAAGCAAACGTCGTCATATCGTGTTAGCTCGTTCCAGGAACAATTGGAATCCGGGTTATTGAGTTAAATAGGACGAGTATCCGACTATGCGAAACGTTACCATGAACGCCAGTTTCTACGACTTCGGTGAGTGGCTTACGGATACGAAACATGGTCGTTCTGCGTATATCCGAGATGATGATATTACTGCGATATGGGTAGCAGTATTTGTCGCACTGGAGAACGATTTCATTACTCACATTGTGCAAACAGAAACGTACGTGCATGGGCGAAGACAAGCTCCGAGAGCCGGTAATCTCTATATAGATAGCTCGTTGGACGTCTCTCAACAGAACCACAACTTCCACCCAGTGTGGAGCTTTTGAAACCAACAACCTGCCACTGTGGCTCCACACACAACTTTTAATCCTTTTGCTGGGCGGACACACATGCGAGGACTCACCTCACTGAGTCTCCATCCCAATAAGTGAAACAGGCCAGTTCGTGTCAGACTCAACGCGGAAAGCGATCTAGACCATTCGTTACTCTCTTTTTTTCCTCTCTCAACACTTTTCCGTGTATTTCAAAACCACTGAATTGAAATTTATCACGGAAACAGTAAAGAGCCTCGAAATTTTGCACGCCTATGGATTTTCATGAATAGACCGACCGGTCCACTAACGAGCATTCAACTATTTTTGAGTATATCTTTCTTTTATTTTTTTTTTCTACAATTATTCAACAGATACAGTCGATAGTTAATGTAGTTTTGTATTTTTTTTTAATTTGTTTTCTTGCGTACAACGATTACAATTTTAACACGAACATCCCTATTTTTCCCGTACTGCCTTCTACCGCTTTTTCCGCATATCATTTCCTTTTCTGTTTTTCCATATCACATTTTTCTTGTTTTTCCATATTCCATTTCCGTTGTTCCTCACTTTTTTGCGTCTGCGGCCGACTTACTCTTTAAATCTGTATCGCAATTACACAAGAGCATGGGAAAACTGCGGAAGGCGCTTATCGATACCATTAACGATATTTTTCTGCGTTTTTCAAAACATGGTACCTCGAGAACTCTGAAAAAGCATCCCTCACTCAGAATTTTGATGTGCCAGCTGTCACCCATTGCACTACTATACTCAGACAGGGTTTTTTTGACTTGGGTGACTGCCACAGCCATATATCGACCACACACCCAATTATGTCGATTAGTTAAAATAAATTGAATTAATCAGAAACAGAAAATAAAGCAAAAATACCAACGAAAATTTTTTTTAGATCACTCGACCAGCAAAATTGATGGTTTAGTTGAGAAGTATTATTATAATAAATATAAGTATAATATCTGGATGTTCTGGAAATAATCATGAAAGTGCCATGTCCCTTTTGAAAAGTCGACGAAAAAAACATACAATGATTAATCGAGGCAACAGAGGTCGTTCTTTTTCCGGCACAGAGTGGGAGACACATCGCGCGAAAGACTCGACGCGGTTAAAGGCAGGAAGAATACGATGAAGTCCTTTAAGTATATAACTTTATCGTGGGAGTATGTTCCATTCCAGTAAATTCCCGAGAGAAATCACTGGTGTCGGCAGCCAGTCGAGGCCAGCCATGCGAGAAAAGAAACGAGATCAACATTCAAAAACTTTTCTACAATAGTATTTTTCTCGAAGGGATTGTTGTGGTTTCTTTCATTCTCGCCTATACTGTCTCCGAGCTTTCGCTCAGCTTACAGGTAAAGTCAGATAACATACGGTCCATTCCAAAAAAATGTTTGCGTGTCGGCCGCTAATTCGTATTCGCAACTTTTTCAATAAATTTTTCAAACTTCATTTAAATTAGAAACAATTTTTTTTTCAATACTCTCAAAGTTCTTGCATAAACTTTCAACTTCAGAATAAATAAATATTTTGTGTGCTTCGATTTCATTCAACTTTGGTTTTTTTTTATCTGATTTAATTCAGCAGTCGAGATTAAAATTGAGAAGAGGTAAAAATCGATTGTCGCCTGAGGATATCCTAGATATTTCGGTGATCCTGCTCTCGCCTTTCTCCGATCCTCTTTTCATTATATTCCGAGAGTTTATTTCTTCCCATGAGGATTGCAACCAGGGGGGTCAATGCCCTCGAGCTTTTATGGACGATCACGCGCAAAATTTTATTCGATCGAAGAAAAAGCGACATCCTTATTTTATTAAAACGTTTCACTCGTTTTTCTAACAGTATTGTTTTTTTTTCTTTTACAGCCTGATATTTTCACCTTCCTCGGATTAACTATTCGTTTCGATCAACGAACTATGAAAATTCGAAAGTTATAAACCCGAGCACGTTTTCTGATACGTGCAACGTCGAAAAAGCAGTACTTTTTTATTGATTATAAAACATCGAAACTACGGAAGACCTGTAAAATTTTATTTTTCAGTTAATCTTAGAATGAAATTTGGGAATTTTTTTCTTCTACATATATGAACTGCAAACAATTTATTTACTGAAAGATAAAAAACAGCAAACGAAAATGAAAAATAGTGATAAAAAAATGCTATATAAATTTTACACAATTGATAAGAGAGAAGACTCGAATAACTCAATTGCACCGACTTCTTGCTTTACAGACGCATATAATCTAAATCAAACTATAACATAAATATAAGAATTACTTAAGATAATTAAAAAAAAGTAAAAAATAAAAAGAATACAATCAGGAAGATACAATGCAGTAAAAAATGAAAAGCAAAAAGTCGATATATAGCATATAACGCTGAAACGTAAATTTTGCAATGAAAGAAGCCAAAGATAAACCTACAATTACTCTCACGAACCATAAATTTCTATAAAACATTCTACGAAAAGGGACAGTGAAATTTGTCATAAGTCTATGACGTCAAAACTGAATACAAAATTATATAATTTTCCATATTATATAATTTTACATATCTATAATAAGTATTATTAAATAATCCATTACACATATTATAATATGAATAATGGTAGATTTTCCATACATAGAACTGCATTTTGTTGACCAAATATATTTAGTTATTTCACTTATTTATTTTTTTCGCGTTAAATGGACGCATATTTCTTTTCAATGTATAATTTCGATTGAAATAACAAAAATCCAATGAACAAAATTTAGTAATGTGCCAAATTCGAATAAAGTTTTTTCAATACTTTCTCAATAATCATGTAATACGTATAGTGGTATATAATAATTTGTACGTAATGTGTATATAAATATCGAGATTGTATATTGGGAAATGTATAAGTTCGTGGAAGACTGAGGACGAGGGGAAGGAGGAAGAAACGTCTGGAACGCTCGCTCGGGGGAGAGAAATTACCGCAGAGGGAGGACGTTTCTCTCTTTTTCTCTGCTCTTTCTTGTCTGCAGGAAAAGCAACCTAACCTGATGTTTACCTGAGCGACAACGATACCCGACCCTCCGAACAAAACAACCCGACCGCCTCCCCCTTGTTGGCGCGATTCGCGCCGACAAACTCCGGCAAACATCGGCATAAATTGTGCATTCAGAAATGAGTGTTCAATATTTCGGCCATTCACCACCTTGCTCCAAAGTCTGTTCTTTCCTCCGTTCAATGTATATTCGACTGAAAATCGCTCTAAAAAAAATTATATGATGAAATAATGAGAAAGAACCTACTAAATTTTTCTATACTAAATATACAAATAAAACTAAACTAAAATTAGAAGACTAAGACGAAAAGTTTTATTTGTATTTAGTATACAACTTTTAGTTTTAGTGGTATTTTTTTTGTACTACTAATAATACAACTAATAGTTGTATGAGTAGTAAAAAACCTATTAAAAATTCTAAAAGAAACAAGAAAGAAAATAATAAATATTATAGTACAGTAAAAATAAAAGAGTGGTCGAATCAAATAAAAACATATGTAGATAATGAGTATTGGTTCACTCAACCCTATAGTGTACTCATAGTAATTTGTCATCTATTTCAGTGGTCGAATTATATCAGAGTAAGTCCTAAATATTATTTGAATTAATTTCAATTGTATTGGTAGATTATAATGTTTATAGAAATTCATATACATATGTTTGAAAGAACTATATCAAAATAAAATAATGAAATATTTCATTCAATAAATAAATATTCGATTAGTATGCTTTGTGTAAATATTAGTTTGTTTTAAGTATGTTGCATACTTCAATGATCTTTAATTTAATTCGTCCAAATGATGTTTGGTTGAATAATTTAAGTTATACAATTTATACCTAAAACAAGAAATTTAATTTGCTTGAAACAACTAAACATATACTTTTCGTTTTGTTAATTTTAACCAAATTTGGTTGATTCAACTAAACTTTAGTCTCAGTATTTATAAAAAAAAATGATGATAATAAACTTTCTTTTATTTATATTTTTCAGAGAACGTCGTTTCGTCTGCGACAGCTCGGAGTCTCAAAACAATTTGATTTCGTCTCTGTACTGACTTCAAATCTTCAAAAAACAAGAAAAGAAAATCAGCGAAACTTGGAACGCAGTTCAAAGAGTTTGACACTCGAGTATTGAATAGTGTGTTTCGTGGAGAGTGTGTGAACGGCTTGACAGACGCGAGAACATTTATCATCGAGGCTGATTGTAAAGTCGACCTTTCAGGACACTCTTCGAGTTTACGATCGAGAAAAGCTCCAGGGAGTAATTTAAAAAATATTGTGAAAAAATATATCAAAAGAAAGAATGTGAAAAAAAAACATGATAAAAAAAATATGAAACACTTTTAAAAAGTCAAGAACGATAAAAAATTGAAATAATAATTTTAAAACTTTAGAAAATGAGATACAGGGAGTAAATTAAGTAGAATACTCGAGAAAAAAAACGCATTAAAAGAGGGAAAGTGAAATAAATCAAAAATATTAAGTGTAACAAAAAAGAATTCAAAATAATGAAAAAATTATAAAATAAGTGATACAAAAAAGAATTAAGTCAGAAAATTTGAAAACGTGATAAAATTAAACAAAATCTAAAAAAAGTACAAATACATTTGAAATAAAGCTAACCGTCCCAATAGTTGAACATTTCCCAATTGTATTATTTTTAACATTTGAATTATTTATTTTTCATCGTATGAATTATTTTTCATATATACAAGAGGTTCATTTTTTACAACTTTAATTTATTAAAACAAGAAATAGGGTCGATTTTTGTCCAACTATTGGAACATCGTATACATATTCAAACACCTACAAGTATTTATTTACTAGAAATATTGTCTAAAATTAATACATAAAATAGTTTAGAGATGAATTTAGAGATGAAAAAGTATGAAAATCCTTAACTGTTCAACTATTGTGACGTTTACCTTAATGGTAAAAAATGTAAAAATGAAAAGCAAAGTTTTTCGATACTTCCCAGTTTTATATCTTTCCTTGTTTCTCCTTATTTTTTGACTGCCCTTAAACCAGCGTCAGGGGTGGGTATATTTGTGTGTGTATGTACTCGAAAGCTTGAAAAAGGCGAAGGGTGAACACGCGGCTGTGTGCATACGCGTCTTGTCTGTGTGTGAACGTGTGTACGGACGTTAGCAAGCTATACAACTGTTGGCAGAGGAAAGGTAGGCCATCGAAATCGATGGGCCTCTACGACGACCTCCAGCCTTGTAACGCACACAGGCACACGCACACACGAATGCTCATAAACGCGCGCACAGGCTCGGCTGGCTCACGCGAGAAGTAATATCCCGTCTTTCGTAGCGCGTTTACCGCAACAAACATACGCCAGAGTCGACGGACCTCTTCGCCCGTAACTCTCGTGGGGTAAGCGCACGGAAGTGTACGTCCAATGATAAAACATTTCGCGAGGTCTACCTCCTATCTCCGTTCTCCTTTATTGAAATTTTTCATATATCTCGTCTCTCTTATTATTATTTCCTCTTTCCTCCCGGCCCCACGAATTTTCCTACTTCAACGAACGAGGCAAAAAGTTTCGTCGTTTGTTTTCGTATATATTCGTTCAGCTCGGATACGAAAAGCTCTCCGTTTTATCCGTACACCTTGCGGTACTGCAATATAAGCGCGGTATATAATTTACACTCTTTCCAAGCTCGAACCCTTATTCCGTAACTGATGAAATGATCTCGATTCTCGTCGAAAATTGACTCGGTGCTTTCTAAGAACGAATTCCGAGTAAATAATTCAAGATTAAAGAAATAACTTCTGTATATATACAAATGAGAAATGAAGCTAGGAGACGGGGTGGTAAATCGATGCCTTTTGAGACTATTTTCTTTTTTAGCGCGTGTGAAATAAACTTTTTCCTTCTCACTCCTCTCTCTCTCTCTCTCTGTCTTCTCCCCCTTGGGGGTAAAAAATAGGAACTTGCAACCGTAAAAAACGGCGGGCATAAAAATGAAAAAAAAATAAAAAAACAAAAAAAAACATATACAAAGGCCGTAACTGCATGAAATTTAATGGTTTCGCTTTGATCCGCATAGATACTGGGAGCTTTAAAAACGAGAAGTTCGGTTAACCGGAAAGCTTTGAAACTTTCCGATAGCAGTAAAATACACACAGTCATGCATTATCTACACAAGCGAGGACGCGTCTGGAGTAACGCTATTTTTCTTTTTTTTTTTATTCCGCAATGTGACTCACCTTGATACGCTGTGGCAACGGACCCGGCAGCGTACGCGAAGAGATAGCTCTCCTTCCTCTTCCGCACGTAACTCGCCTCGTGCGTTAACCCGTTCCGTGAGTATCGCAAAAAAAAAAGAATAGTACCGTCGCGATTTTACCGCAGTTTATACCGTATTTTGACGTAAGTGACGCAGCGAGGGGATATATTTGTCAATATTTAACCCCGGAACGAGTATATTCCTATCGAAAGTAGTCTCGATGTCTGCGATACGAAAACTTGTCGGTGCTGAAAGAGCACGAGACTGCGAACGGGAGAACGAGAGACTGCGTCGGATGTAGTTGTTGGTTTCTCTCTCTCTCTCTCTCTGTTTTTCTCTCTCTCTCTCTGTCTCGGTGAAAAGTCTCGTTGCTCGCTCTTCGTTTCCCCCCTCAAACGTGTTCGTTAGTGAGGAGAGATCGAAGTCTCGTGGCAAACGGTCGTGGACTGAGTGAACCCGAGTTCGGACTGAGCGGCGGAGGTTTAACCGTGCTTGCGCCGGTGGCGCCGCGAGGGGAGCGCTTTCCATCGATCCGCGAACGGGGGGTTGAGGCTCCGGTGCCGCCGAGCTTCGGGCGCGCGCGCCGCGCACCGCCGACTTATTTCTCCCCTCCGGCGAGCGCGCGCTCTCTCGCAGGGTGCAGTATGTCCACGACAAAGCGGAGAAAGCTCCCTCACCGACACAACGAGGAGCGACGCTCGCCGGGAAGGGGACCGAGCGACTCGCCGTCGTTCCTCCGCTCGCAAGCTCCACGCCGATGAGGGCGGGGCGAAGAGAACACACCGGACCGAAAACAGAGGATCCTCTCGCAAACGTGCGTGCTCTTGGCTTTCTCGCTCCCGGACACACACCGACCGATTCTCTTCCGCGCTCTCTCTTTCTCTCTCTCTCTCTCTCTCTCTCTTTCACTCTCTTTTCCACCCCCGACGTCCTTCTCCCTTTTTTTTTAATTCCCGTAGTTATTTATTCCTCTCGTTAGTGTTCCAACGGGTTATCGTGTCAGAGGGAACCCTCTTTCGCTCACTTTCGGACGATTATGAGGTCACTGCTTAAGAATGTACGAGCCATTTTTTTTTTTCATAATGTGAGAAACGGTTTAATTTTTAGTACGCCTGCTTCTAAATATATATATATATATATATATATATGCGCTGAATTTGATATCTTTACCAAATCATTCAAGAGCTGGCCGAAAAATTCAAACATTCGTTCTAAATATGAATTTAATAATATTAAGTTGGGTGAATTTTTTAAATACGTTCGTAGTATTATAACTAAGACTATATTTTTACTATTTCCAATAATAGGAGAAATTTTTTTTTACTAAAAGAAGTAAAAAAATCAATTATTTCACTACTCTTCTAGTATAAAAATAAATCATTTTAATAATAAATAGTTTTAGTATACCGAGGTTTTGTTTATAATTTTTGTACACCCTTGAAACCCAATTGATATTAATTTTTTATTTTAAAAAATGTCGAATAAGTTTTTTGTTTTTTGATTACGTGAAAAATATAATTATCTATGATAAAAAAAGCATTTTTTCTCTCAATTATTAATTATTCGGAAATTATCAGAGTTATCGATCTGTACACGTCCTTTTTGCATTTTTACATTCATTTAATATAATTTAATTAAAATTTGATCAGCAATAACTTTAGCGTTTTGAGTATGTAGCTTTTTAATCAAGTTTTTTTACGAAGACGAAATTACGTGTGAATATTTTATTCAAAATAATGTTGGGCCGAGTTTAAAAAGATGTTTGATCGACCTTCTGGTTTTTTACCTTTCATTCTCACTTGGTAAGGACGTACTCAATTTAGTTTCATAATTACAGAGCCACGCGATATTTACACGGCTCGGGAGAGACTCTTTTTCATTTTATTCGTTCTGGGTATAAGTCAGGACAACGCTATTTGTGTTGCACGCATACTATAAACATTGAAAATAATGAAGAATTTTTAATTAAATTTTAATTATTAAAACTAATTTCTAATTACGAACATGGACAATATTACGCTTCTGTTTCCTGTCAAACATTTGATCTGCGAAAAAATTAAAGCTTCATAAAACACACTCCAATTAATGAATATAGCAGGAAAAATGCAAAGATGCACAGTTTTTTAATTAATATGCTATATTTAATACGATATATATATATATATATATATAAGTAACGATCCCAATAAAATAATGTATGTACATACGAACGTTTCAGTTTATCTGACGAAATTGATTCCGATTTTCTGTTTCGTACATTTGTTTGTTTTTTCATTCGCAGTTTTCCGAAAAAATAAATGGAAAATTGAAATCAATGCGTTTCCCAGCTGTCAGAGAGTTAAAAATGGAGTAACCTTTTCGTGACGTATAGGCGAGAAAAAATGGGGAACGATAGCCGTCATTCAGAAATACGTAACAGCGGATACCTCGAAAATATAAGAGCTCGCAAACGAAGAGATGGCGCTCCGGGAAAGAGCTTGGAAGCTCTCATAGATCCGCCAACGTCGAGTGATGCTCGGGACCGGAAATTACGTAATTTCCTAGAGTTCTACGGGACTAGACACCGGGCAAAATCTGTGCCCGAAGCTTTGTACGATTGAAGAAGCGTGTGCATTAGCTGCTTGAAAAACTTTTGAGGTAAACACGGGCCAGACTTGCCCGCCGAATCAATTATCACGTGATTTTCAATGTGGGCGCGAAGCAGATGGATCACAGAGAACGCGTCCATTTGATTCGTTCTACAAAGAATTCGTTTGACCAATTTTCTGGCCTTCTTCGTCCAGCTTGTCCATTCCCGACGAAAGGAACGATCCGAGCGTTAAATTGATATTTTTAAGAGCTTCGTCCATAGAACAAAGCTCTCTTGTCTCACACGTCGTAAATTGGAAAAGACAGACGATAAGTCATGGAGAAATTTATCACAAACTGTTCTCATATCTCGTTATAACGAACAAATTGTTTTTTTTACTCTTGCTTTATCGTATTTCTACTTTAATATTGCTATAATTTTTTTTTTCGTTCGGTCGTGATACATAACATATTTAATATGATTTAAATGGATGGATACATTTTCAATGGTTTTAGTATTTAAAAGTCGAGACATTTATTATTGAAAGTTTAAAATTTTTTGTGCGTCATAATTAAACGCTCATTTTTTTACATTTTGTTTGTTTGTTTTTTCTGTAATCATTATTGCGACAGTTTTTGCACCGAATGCTCAATTTCCTCTGACATTCGGAGAAATCCTCAAAAATATTATTCCTCATTCGACTTACGCTGCAAATGGATAAAAGAACGCAAAGTATTTGGCTTATGGAAGGATCCGAGAGATCACGTTTTTCCTGAAAGAGACGAGGAAGTGGAGATTCGTGTTAGTACCGACTTGGCTACTATTTCGCCGATACCTTATCCTATTATCTGTGTGATAAGCATATTAGAGTGCACCACAGCCTGAGACTAATCTTATCACTTGAGAAATTGACAGAAATTAACAGCAACTGAAAAAAATATATTCATAAAAACGAAGTAATAGTTTATTGAGAAGTATAATTCATTAAGCGCAAATAAAATTACAAAACCGATGAAAGAAGAAGAAACGAATTATACAACTACGTATGAACTAATTTAAATGGTAATATAATTTATGAACATATAATTAAAGTATAAAAATAGAATATATGATTCAATGTGATGAGTTGGAAAATGATATTCTCCTTGAATTTTTTCATTCAGAAATATACATATCTTGAGATCGTGAATTTCAATCGCGTGTAAATAGACTTAGGTACAATGGCAAGATGCATGGACGTGCAATGCACGTGTGTGCCTAGCGAAATAATAGAAGTTAAATTGCACACCGGTGCTACTAAATTCTCGTCAGCTAATTACCATTTAATAGCTCTAGTGCATCCGTAGAACGTTGCTGATGGCGGTGCCTGAAGGGACATTGTTTATCGAACGATACCTTAAAATATTGATAATGTTTGGTGAGTACAGAAAACGTGATAAATATATAACCCTAAAAATATTAAACAAATATTTCAATTTACGATTTACCATTTACAAAAACGATTAAAATTGTATTCCTGAATCATTTTGACAACTGTATAACCAAATAATAAATATAATTAACGATCTAATATAATCGTAAGCTGTACATGATAATAAGCAAAGTATTGGTGGGTTTCTTAAACTTAGTCATAACGACAAGTCTATTCAAATTTTTATTTTAATAAATATGCTGTTATCATTTTTTAAAATTTTAATAAATTTTAATAAATATAAGTTTAAATTTTAATAAATATTCTAATAAATATAGATGGCTGCGACAATTATTTTTATTAAAAAAAATTAATCCTTTTAATTAGTGTTTTCTAATTACAGTAAAGATAACACGCTTTAAAAATATCATAAAAAAGAATTATTCAACTTGACTTGAAAGACATCACCAAACGTTAATTTAAAGTGAATTTTTTTGAAAATATTTTAAAAATAGAAATAAAGCTGTAGGCTCTCTTATAACTAGAACAAGTTCTAATTCTGGGACATACCTTATATTTGAACAGAAATAAAAACAAGTTTTTATTCTTAAAAAAATATAAAATGTGAAATAAAAATAATGAGTTTAAATCAAAAAGATGGACAAAAAAAGTGCGAGCAAAGAATGAGAAAATTCTGGAGGGAAAGTTTTCCGAACTAAAACCCAGAGACGCGAGTATGGTGATGAATGCAGATTTTCCCCATCGAGGAGAAGTGAAAGCGAGTTAGTTCGTCTCCAAGTTTGAATTCGCGACTTTTGTGCAAAATAAAAAAAGTCTGGGAGCGCAGCGTCGCCGATAAGGTACACGTAGTTCGCAAAATAGTGATGGCAGACTGTCATGCATCCGGTGATTGTCAATTTTAAATAATTTAATATAAAGAGAGGCGAATAGCGGGTCCGAGCTCTGGTAGAGCCCTCTGTTGCGAGAGACTATTAATTAGACGGATAATCACGATCTGATTGCCTCCATCCCTGAGCTTTCTCCCTCGGTCCCCGATTCTCTTGGAATCGACTCGGGGCAGAAACACAGCGCACCAGCGAGGGAAATACATCTCCAAGCTCTTATCTATACCTGTACGCGTCTGTATACATTTCTCGGCATATATACACTTTGTAGCTTCATATTAATTAACTCCGCTAGACAAGCGAGTTTCCGGGACGTCTGCGCGTCTCCTTTCGTCTTCGCTACTTCCGAGATATACGAAGACCAAGGAACACGGCGAAGGACACGGACGCGCACACACCCGACTCTTGAATCGATCTTCCGTCATTGTTGTAACTATGTGTATAACACAATTGTCGCTAAATCGATCACCGCGACGAACAAATTATACTCGTCTTCCATCAACTTTCAAGATAAGCTTCTGTCTTGACTCTTATATATAGAATCATCGCCTTATTTTTTTCCTCCTTCCACACACAAGCTTCGTCGATTTTTATTATTTTTATTGGCAGTACGCTAACTGTACTCTTCACTTCTCTACTCTTGACATTATTTTTTCGTATTTCATCTTGAATGTGGCTGCTATAAAAAAATTAACTATTTTGAAATAAATTTACTCAAAAAAAACTCTTCTGCAGTTTTAAAATGCCAAATTTAACTTAAAATATGGTCTTGAGTAGAGAAGTGAAGAGTACAGTTAACGTACTGCCATTTTTATTTTATTCGCTATATTTTTTTTTATTTTTATGTAAGCAATTTTGTACATTTGCTTTTAAATCCTGCGAAATCATCATTTCTTGGGATTTTTCGTTGTACATTGGGTCTGCTTATGCTTTGCACCATTTTTTGCATAGCTCTTTATAATATGTACATCAAAATAAGTTTCTCTTGGATTTTCAAAAACAAACATTAGTTTTTATTTATTTTCATACATCACTGTAAAAAATCTGATGTTAAAATGGTGTTAATTTAACACTATTATTGGTCTATATAGTTTCCACCGTTTGATGTATTTTGTATCGACATGAATATTATTCTTCTGCGTATATTGTGTATGAGAAATTTCTCAATGCAACGACGATTTGACGATGACCCCTTCGATTTTTAAAATTTTTTAATACGTTATTGTAGATGCAAAATGAAGTATCCACGCCCATTTTTAACCCTCTATCTTAACGCGTATACTAAAAGTTTAATAAAATTCTTGAAATGTTCATATAGCTTCTGCAATAATTAAGATATATACGTACACATTGTAAATATACATGTCACTTTGCGGATGACCTCGAATTTAGAGTATGTTTTATTTTTGAAAAATATACTTTATATAACATATCTTGTACGAAGAAAAATACAAAAAGAACCCTTCTAAAACGATATTTTAATTACGAATAATTTTTTTCTTATTTTCAAATTTAATGTATTTTTACAACTTCAGTGAATTTCAATAATTTTTTTCTAAATTTTTATTCAAGCACAGAGTGATTTACGTAAATTCGTAAAAGAAATTTATGTCAATAAATTGGCTTGAGAACAACACATACTGCATACTCGTGGCCCTCCAAGAGGAGGTATACATGCTGAATAATATTAAAATTGGCAAAAACATTTTATTTAATAGACTCTACGAAAACGAAGAACCTTCAGTGTCAAATACAAAAATGTATACTTTAGGAGATTTTTTAACTATTTCGTAAAATTCGAAATACTCGAGAATGCCTGTCAAACATTTTAATCAGAAGATCAAGAAATATATATTTTCCTTGGCTGAAGGAACGTTCCCCTAGCGGAAATCGACTTATTCCTTTTCAAGGTTTCAGAATGACAGATTTAAAAAAATGTTCGCTCTGCGGTCATATTGACCTAGTGTGTGCACTGAGGGTTGAACGAAATGTAAATTTTTTTAATCCACTTTCAGTAGGTTTCACTAATGGTTTGCTTATTGTTTTCAATGTATGTCGAATAACCGTGAAAATGGTGTATTTGCAGTTTGCTTTCCGCGTGAAACTCGGCCTCCTTTCTCTCGTGCGAATACACGTGTACGCGCGTGTTACGCGATACCGATGTGCAAAAACAAATAAGGCGCTTCACGCTCTTGTTGATAGAATTTGTTAATATAGCACTGGAAAATCTTTATAACAAATCACTAATTTTCTCTTTTTCTTTGCATTCCGATGAAAATGCACGATTTACATGTATATGTTGCCCATAAATTGTGAGCAAGCAGATGAAATTTCCATACTAATCGAATCAAGATTTATTCACATTGCTCTATCATAAAAAGATCTTCATTGCAATATATTTATTCATTTACAAAGTGTACTCGGTGTCTTCGTCTGCATAAACTTTTTTTAAATTATATTTAATAAAAGTGTATTTATTATCTGTCAGAATTATATACATCCCGTTAATATATTGCACCTGTGGTTATGTAAAATTAATAAATAACGTGAAATTTTTATTTGATAAACGTACTTATCGTAATAAACGTAATTTCATTGTAAATTCCTGTAAATTTTCCTGCAAGGATTTCTGAAATTAAAAGAAATCATCTCACTCTATATTCTTGGAACTAATAATAGATTATGTTTGGTACATAAACTAATTTGTTCTATCATCATAGTATAAAAATTTAACAAACATGCAATTTTTTATACTTATATTAATGTAAGATAAGTATAATTTAAAAATTATTCATTAATCTTTTTTATTTTAATTTTTTTCTTTCTCATCATTATATGTTCACTATTTTTTCTCCGTTGCAATTTCACAAATTATTACTTCGAAGAAAATTATTTCATAAACAAGATCAAATATACAAATCGAATTTATCTCTTACTATCATACCCTTGAATAATTTGGACATATTTTCCAAATGTTTCTATTAGTGTGCAATATATGAGTTACAAATTCTTTGTCAATTTTGCTTATTGCAACTTAATATTTTAATATTTTATAAAAATATTTTTTATAGCTTTCATTTTATAAATGCACGATTCATTGTCTATAAAAAGTAATCGCATCGCTGGGGTAAAACATCCAAATAGAATTTATACTTTGCTGTCGTGATGTTGAATAATTTGGACATATTTTCCAAAGCATAAGCCACAAATTTTTTACCAGGGGTTTCGCATTCGTCGTGGTAGAAGTGCAGAGAGTTTTCAATGACTCTTTCTGGATTTCTGGCTCTCGTCAGACGTGATGGGAATGGGTGATGCGTGCGTGTCCCGTGACGGAATGGCGCAAAACGGAGGGAGAAAAAAATCTTTCACATAAAAACAGACTTGCAGAGATGAGAGAAGGATTTTCGCTCGGAGAGTGCCTGAGTGGGTTGAGCCATAACTCAGATCAATGTCAAAATGATTCTACGATGAGCATTACGCCGTGATGACTTTGTGAGAAAGAGAGGGGAGGATAAGAAGCAAAAGAGAGCGCGGCGGTGAAAGTGAGCGAAAGAAACTTCCTCGCTCGTCCGATCCCCCAAGCAGTTTTCTTCTCTCTTCGATCCATGTATACTAAATTCTGACATACTAATTTTGTCATTCGTCAAAAATTTATTTTCACCAAATATGCGTTGTATACTTTTTTTATTATTGATTTCATTTCGATATAAAGTAAAATTATACAAAAAAAAGAAAGAAATGTAATTTTTTTTCGTTTACTTTATTCGAGCCTAATTTATACGCTCGATAATTGATAACAAAAAGTCTAAAAATAATGTGACGTGCTATATCTTGTTAGAAGGATCTTTTAATATTCAATGAGTTTAAGGAAAGAGTCTCGTCGTCAATGAATTACCGCTTCATCGAGCATCGCCCCTTCCCACCGATCATCGTTCCTTTTCTCGACGAATGTGGGGCACGTTCCAGCTACCGTTTAACGAACGCTAAGTAAGCCAAAGACAAGAAAAAATGAGGAAAAGTAAGACGAGAACAGTGTCAAAAGAAAACATCTAAAACAGTGACAATATAAAATCACAAAATTAAACATTTTTATATTACAAGATTTGTTTTATATTATATCTTTATTTTTCATACATTACATTGTAATAAATTTTTGTTATGTTATTTACAACACAACAATTATTCATACAAATCACTGTTTTTCACAATATTTTTTTTCATACGAGAACGTATGTCAAAGAAAATAAAAAAAGTAGAAAACGTAAGACGAAAATGATGTTGAAATAAGAAGAATCTTTCAGTCGAAAACAATGACATTCTATAATAAAATCATAAAAATAAATATTATATTAATAAACGAAAATGTGTACTTGTCGTATCATGCCATATATACGTGTATAATATATAAACGACAAAAAAATAATACATATGTATATAGAATGATAAAATAACAGTATATAATTAAATTTGACCACAGAAGTCAAAACTTTTCCCAATTTCGTTATTTAAATTTGTAGTTTTCTTATACAATATCGTCATTCATGTTTATGTTTCTTACAAAAAAGTTATGAAATATTTTCCATTTATTCCTGAATCGTTTTTTTTTTAAGCATATCAAATTTGGCCATCAGAAAGGAAAAAAAACGGATTCGCAGGTGCATTAGAAGCGACTGGATGTAATGTCACGGCTCGTAGCAGTTTTATGAAAAATTAACGGCGGACTACTGACGCTGCTTGTAACAGCGCACGAGTCTGTAATTAGCGAGCTCCGCGAAGAAAGATGGAAAGAGAGTTAATGCACCAAGATGTATGGTTCTTTCAATATAAACGCGCCAAGATTTTACAATTTCCTCGACGCTCTGTGTCCGCGCACATGAGCGAAACGCAAACCCACGTATATCCGGGGATTGAGAGTACCTCCGACTTTTCTCTCGGTTCAGGGACGCGAGATCCCTCTCTTCCTCTATCAATCAAGTTTGCAAAACAATCGCTCGAGACAAGAAATGAAAAGGTTAATCACGTTTTAAGCCAAAAAGTCAAATGCAAGATGATTTTTCTCTCGTGTGTTCCTTTTTTTTTTTCTTTGAAATATTGTCAAGAGATCGAGAGTGACTTTCACTCTTCATTTCTATCGTGAATGAAATAAAAGTGAAGAGGAATAACGCGTGAAATAATTTCGTGCACGTGTCGCTCGGTGTGGGAGGTCGTCGACCCGATTTGAGAGAATCGAAAGAGAAAGGAAGAGACGAGACGACGAGGGACAAAAGCGAGAAAAAAAAGTTGAGGGTTGAGTCGAGTGATTAAGCAGTTTCTCCGCTGAAACTCGTTAAATTGAAGAGTTCTTGAATCCTGAAACAAATCGGAGCAGGCGACGGTCCTCGCTGCTTTCGTCGACGCAAACGTGAGCCAAATGTGAGATCTCGGGCGACGCACACCCAACTTATTTCCATTAAAACGACACATATGCCACATTATTGTTTAACTTCTCGTCGGAAATAACACGACTGAAATTCATTTTTGCAATCTCAAATATAAGCAATTTCATTTTTTCAAGGTTTTTTTATAAAGAAATTCCAAGAAAATATCATCCATAAACTATCAAAGTACCAGTATTAAATTATCTCCGAAACATCATGTGAAAAAGTCACAATAATTATAGATAGAGAGGTATACACGGAAAAATTGTTTGTTATAAATTGTACCCATAATTTCGTGGAAAATGATAAAATTTAGTGCATAAATTTTCGGTAACAAAATATCATGTGAAAAAGTACTATAAAATATATCCTACATGAATAAAAATACACATCAAATATTGTAAAAAATTTTTCAAAGAGTATATGAAACGCTCATTCTTCTAATAATTTACAACGTAAATCATATATAGTAAATTTTTAATCTAACAATAAGAAGAACTACGAAACTTTTGAATAGGATGGTACAAAGTCAGAATCCTTAAGTTTCGATCATTTTTAAATTTACTCGATTTAAAAAAGAAATTGCTAAAATTCATTCGGCCCTCGTTGAAACGAAAAAAAAATCTTTGTAAGTTGTAATCGAAGGGCGAGCAGATACGAGATCTTCAAAAATATGTAAATGAGTAAAAAAAATTTTGTGTAAAAATGGGGTTCGAAAGCCGACTAAATTGCAAAAGTTTCTTGAAAAAACTTTTGAGGGTTAAAGAGGGGAAAAGAGAAAAAAATGTATTTACCTGCACACATTTATACGTTCATCAAAAAAAAAAAAGTGGTGAAGTGTGGCGGCAGGTCTCCAAGAGGAGGAAAAAATCGCGACACCATCGCGAGTTCACTGTATTACGTAAACATGGAAAAAGTTGTCGGGCCGATCAACGTGCGCGATATCAGACGTGTTTAGGGTTCGAAACGATGGGACAAGAACGAAGTAATAAAAATCGATGACAAACAAACAAAAGATAAGGAAAAAAAACCTTGGTGAGACAACCCCACTAGTAGATGGACATTTATGCTACTATTGTGCTTTATTAAAAAAATACTGAAAAAGTAATATTCATTATTAAAAACGTATTAAAAAATAATATACAGTATTTTTAATACTTCAAAAAATTCATTTTTCTTTTGGAAAAACATTGTTTCAAATTTATTGTCAACTTGTGCAAAAATTCCCACGCTTTGAAATAATATTTAGCGACTCGAGTCGCGTCATTATCTCTAAATTAATTTAATCTGATATCAAAATGCAAGCTCGACGATTCCCATGCAGACACACGAAATATCAATAATTATATTCCAAGTGCCGGAGAGACGGCAGCTTCTCTCTCATCCCAAGAAACGCCCGGTCTCACGTGTCACGCTTAGACGTGAATTCACCAGAGATCGTTAGTCTCATTGTTATAATTGTCATAGCCGGTACAAAGAGGGCGTAATGAATTTGTACAAAATTGTCGCAATTATCGTCACAAGTGAACATTTTTCCCCTGTGTATTCTCGACACAAATATTCTCTGCAAAATTCTTCTACAAACTATGTTTTTTTTTCCTGCAAAACACATATTTATTCACAATTTTCTTAATTACATCATTTTTGCTATGAAAAACCACTTTAATTAAAAATATAAATCAAGTTGCAGGTAACCTTAATTATAAATTTTAGATATTCTTCCGTGCCTGCCGAAATTTCTGAACAATTCGAAGACAAAGGGAGCTTCGCTGGTAATAACTTGGATGGCTGCGAATATGAAGTTTTGATTGGCACCTATTGTTGATTCACTGGATTCTACCATAGAGAATCGTCGATACACGATAACTCGGGATACGAGAGAAAGCAACGGAGTCTGTGACCACCGTACCGCAATTCTGTCACGTTCATGGTTTCATGCAGAGTCGCGTAGCGTCGTTGTATTACGATCCAACAGTACAACAACACTCGTCGACGCATTCATATTCTCCTATTTTTCCCTCATTATTACTTTGTCGAATTGAAAAAGAAAAAAATTTGCGAAGCATTTCGAAATTAAAAAAAAAACATCATCGAACAGTCGATCGTACGAAAAAAAGTTTTTCTCGATTATTTTTTTTGTAGACTCTCAACTCGTTTTTATTCTCACTCGACGGCGCGAATTTTCGCAAAGCTTTCTAAAGTTAACACCGGCGTGGAAAAATATCGGAAACGTTGAATTTGACGAGTATTTGCATTTATTCAGTCCAACGGCTGTACTTGTTACAATGAGTTTTCCACAATCAGTTTTGATGCTTTACATATTTGTACTTTTTCACACCAACGGAGCATATTTTCGTATTTAATGAAAAAGTAATAATTAAATAAATATATATTTCGTTGAAAATTATTAACAATATTCCCTACGTCACGTATACAGTCACATTTAAATCGTATTTCAAATTCTCACCCTCAAAATTAAATTCATCTTCTATAATACTCTTCAAATGAATAAAAAATGTAATCAACAGAATTACCTACTGTAAATAAGATATAATAACACCAAGACACAAAAATGTATAATCAAAGATAAAAATAGATGATCCAAGGGCACGAAAAAAAAAAAATAATTTACTCGTCTCAAAGAATTTCTATGAATATTTTGTATGCATCATATATTCCTTGTTAAGAATAAAATAAAATTGCTATCGTAAATTGTGCGAATAAACAGATATTTTCTATTTCAAAGAAACGATAATAGGTTATTAGCTCGTACAATATCTCGTTCCGATTATCATGGTGTAAATAGAGACCTCTTTTTATAGCTTCACATTCGTCTTCGCGAGTGGGGCACTTTTCCCATACGGACACGTTCCTACAGAATTGCAGGCCACTGACGCCTTCCAGGCGAAGGTTAGCCACTGGTGATTCGAATGAAACATAGTGAATAATTACAATAATTATTTTTCTTGTCGATAACGAGAATAGTATCAATAGATCGAAGATTGATTGGACAAACCAATACTTATCTCGCGTTAATTGACAATTATCTCCAAATACGACTCGATCCCTTATTCTTTAGCGTATTTTTATTTTTATTTTTGCACTCTTCACATCAATTTATTCTATTTTTTTCTTTTTTTTTCATTCTTATTAACCTTCACATATATTTTTTTGAAGTGATCATACATACTTTTGTCTTACATCTTTTATCATCAATTTAAAAAAAAATGATCAACGAAACGATGTTTGTATATCAAATCATAACATTTATTCGGTATACTATTTAAAATTTTTTTCAAAGTTACTTTTATATAGAAGCACTTTGGAAAAATACAAAAAGTAATATATTTTAAAATTGCTTGAGAGCTTGGGCGAAGAAAATCGAAAACTGGCGTATCGACTGCGCGACAGACTTCGCTTTTTTTTATTTTCTCATGCCCGCGGGTACGCCGTTGAAAAAAATGAGATTAAGAAAAGTGAAAAAATAAAAAGTAGTCACGGGAAAAAAAAATGAAATTCACATGCGTGCGAGGAGATCGAGCTCTCGAGAGCTCGCTTGCGATATTCGCACAATTGTACGCGGGTCAAGGAGTTCAAGTGAAAGTATTAAATATCAGCCGGCACACTGATGTGCATCAGAACGTACGTGCGTCACGAATACACGCGAGCTCGTCCCACGTATATACAATTCGCATCGAACGTTCGCTCGTTACATTTATAGACTTCCAGGCTTGTCACCAAAATCTGTGACAAAAAATAGACCGCGAAACCGTGCTCCTGAAAAAAAAACTGCCGAAAAAAAGAATAATATATGACGGAGCGTATAACGACGAGGCGTTTTATAAATGAGAGCCTAAAATTGAAAAAGTCAGTGGATGATAAGAGTATCAATTTTTTTCAAACTTTCGTTTCATCTGGAAAAAAGATGAGTTTGGAGGGGGGGGGGAGTGAGAAGGTGAAGGTTATAGGTCGCGAGAATGAGCGAGATTACGAGAGAGTATCGTTTTCTCCTATTTTTTTGGTCGTTTTTTATTTAAAAAAAAAGGATTATTACAAGCCCCGGCGATACGAGGACGACGAAAACCACACGCGTCATCAGTCTCGGATTCCCTCTCGTTTCTCTCTCGCAAAACTCATTTCGACACGGGAGAACTCTTTCTCGCAGCATGCTATATCTCTTATGCGTTGGCTCGAGCCTTTCTTGCGCAAGGCCACGAGTGCTCCTTTTTTATTTTTCTCCGCTCATTCTTACCTTGTTATTTTTTCTCGTAATACAACGCTCGCGGTATTCAAGACGAGAAATCATTCGGGATCTCCAGACCGGTAGCCGACTTCCCATTCATTTTTTCCTTCGCGATATTTCCTCGAAAGATTTTCCAGAAATCAGACCTAGAGAACAATTATCATAGATTTTACTGTAAAAAAGTAACAAGTAGAATTGAGTATATTTCATTTGGAATTTGCCTCAAAAATATATTATATGTTTTAATATAAAAATGTCTTTGTGTCTGAAATGTTGGTAAAGTTATGCACGATGTTAAAAATCTTGCAAAGTCCTTATACAATTTGCGTACATTGTTCCTAAAATCTATCTAAAAAATCACCTTCTATATTAGAAAGATTCAACGAAAAAAAAACTCTGGTGAAAAAATCATATTGCTTGAAAAATTATTGGAGAACATGACTCTTAATTAACACTCTTTTCATTAGTTAAATGATGCACAGTTATTATGCACAAATAATAACTATAATTCAAAGTGTTAATAAATAAAGTAACACTGAAAAAAATAATAAATTATCATTCCATAGTAATTACAATATACAAATGTTAATAATCTTAATAGATTCTAAAATTTACAATCTTACCGATAAAATTAAATTTCAAAGACAGGTTTCCCTCAAGGATCATGTACAGAAATGTATCACTGAAAATAGGAGAGAAAAACGTGCGATTCTGAAAAAAGTGTAATAAAAAATCGTTCATTCTTGAGGAGCCTTAATCCTGATGATGACGGTAAGATGACGATGACGTTATTCCAATCCGGTTTGTTCCTAGCGAGGATCGTATCTCGTGGCTCTTACAGAATCGTGGTGGCTCCGTTTGAGATTTCCCAACGACAAGGAGTCGTTGTATTAAATATAATGTGTATATAGAATGTTCGAATGTATATCTATGGAATAATGTAGAGGAGAAAAAGAGAGGTTTGCTGCTGTTACGACAAGGAGGACACGGCAAGTAATACGGGGAATGTCGTTAGTCACGGCGTTGCTTTAATGCTGTTACAAGTTGCTTGATGAAAAGGGAATGGAAAAGACGAGATGAGCGCGAGCAATGGCTCAAGTGTGAGACAGACCTCTTCCATTTTTGTCGTTCACTCTCTATCTCGGATCTAATTCAAACACACTATGAATACATCAATGCAAAAACCCCTATATCAAATTTTAAGCTGTCACAAATAACAGAAAAATCAATATTACTCGATTTATGTACAGCTAAACAAAAGAAATTGTGAAAATTCGATAAAATTGGACTTACGTTGAGATAAATCGCAATGGTAGATTTAACCATGCAGTAAAAAGTATGCTAAATGTTTTCAAACAAAATATATTATTTGTATAGTAAAAAGAAATATTAAGATATATTTAATATATTTTATTATACTAACATGTGTCAAACTTTTTATCTAAGGGAATAATTTTGTTTCTTTAAAGTTTAATTTTATAAAATAAGATTATGAATCTAAAATTCTTTGTTCATATGTAAAAAATGGAAACTTGTATATTTTAATTAGTGAACCAGTAGTTAATAATTTTTTCAATACTATTTTAATGCTTTCAATTATAATAATTATTGGAATAATTATTTTAAAAAATGGAAACTTGTATATTTTAATTAGTGAACCAGTAGTTAATAATTTTTTCAATACTATTTTAATGCTTTCAATTATAATAATTATTAGAATAACAGTGAAAATTGCAGATGCAAAGGTCGAGAATTAATATCAATTGAGCCTCAATCAACGTGTAAAAAAGTTTCCAACCAAAAATCGTATTCTATATCCATTTTTCAAGCAAAATGAATTTTTTACAAGAGTGATAAATGTAGACAATTTTTGAATAAAACAGCTTAGGAATCGTTCGTTAAATCACTTTATAATTTAACAGCAGACTTCTTAAATTGATTGAGTACATAACGATGTGCCAAAATTGTATCGTCATTTCAATGATTTAAAAATAGAACCCACACAATAACCTACAATAGAAAAATGACACAGCTTATACTATTTACTTTTATAATTTAGGTCGTTTTTTAGACGATTTTTATAATTTTTTGTCATCAGTCAAAGATTTCTGAAAAGTGCTTTTGAAGAACCTGTAAATTTAGATCAAACATTACAAGGCAGGAAAAAATAGGAGCATGTGCCAATCAGTGCGAACCTAAAAAAAATCATATACTTTTTCTTAATCCATAAAAAAATGCTGAATAATGTTTCCTTGCACCAAAAAATCTGAATATAAAAGAAAAAAATAAGTAAAAGAATGACACAGCTGTATTATAGGGCATCGCCAAAGACTGGGCAGTCTTTGACGTTGATCGAGCTACGGATCTTTTGGCTCTTGTATAGCATCCTCGGACATCAATTTTTTTTGAATGGCGTAATACATGTGATTAGAACGAGTACATTGAAATACATAAATGAAAAGTAGTAAACAACAAGTTTTTTGTTTTAAACAAAACATGGTGTTTTTTGAATAAATCAATTAAAGATGTGTTCCAAATCAAGTTGATAACTTTTAAAAAAATTTTTTACCATGTAATTTTCTGCAACTCATGGAGAATACTAAAATAAAGGATTACATTTTTAGACATTAATAAGAATTATCGTGGTTATCCATTCATATCAGTAATACTAAAAATTTATTCAATGTTATTTCTTTATGACTCAAGAAAGGAAACCTGTCAATACTCTGCATATTACTATACTAAACAAATAGTCTGCAACCTCACATTTCTTTAGTTTCGAAAATACTTAATGAATATTATAAATTGTTTAAAGGATCACTTTTATGCAGAACAAATGCATTTTAAAAATAAAGTCATAAAATCATATTCTCGCATCAACCGAGCGTTAAAATAATTCTAAAATACAAATTTTTCTTTAATAATTGACATTTTGTATATACATCCTTAGTTTGAGTCTTCATCAAAAACTTTATTTGTCCATCGCGGGTCATTAACTTATATAAAAAATAAAAAATAATAACAATGCTAGATTAGTATAAAATATTATGCAAAATACAGTTTATACAAAATAAAAACACACTTGAGGAAAAATAAATGAAATCAACAGTCTCCGAATATTCTCGACGAAACACAATGTCTTTCAAGGCCAGGAACAAAGAAATAAAATTCCTTTCTGAAACGAAACTCCGCGTGTAATATGATAATAATAAAGCGACGCATGAAATAGATGTCGGATTAAATGCCAGTCACCGTTCATTTGTTTGCCGAGTGACTCATCGTCGAGGAGAATCCCGTGTACTCGTCCGGTATATAAAAACGGCGGTAATAATATAAATTTGAAAAAAAAAAGAAAAAAAAATGGAAATTTAGATTGGAGGAGAAAAACGGTTACTAGGTTGGACACATCTTGGTTTCCGTCGTAACTCATCGTCCCGCATACCAGCCCAGGCATGACAGAATGGAGAGCACTCCCAGCGCAGACTCTTCCTCGCTCGGTCCGTGTACACACTACCACTCACCACTCAATGCCGTTGCCTTTCCTCGGCTCTCGAGCGCTTCCACCACTCCGCTCCCGAACGACGCCCTCCCCTCGATCCGCAACTTGCTCTAATGCAACTCCTCGGTCATTTGCTTGCGGAACCTTTTACACGGATTCCCCAATCCTTTCCTCACTCCGCAAAAACCCCGAGACTCTTTCCCATTGCCAAATCTTTCCTGCTTAAATAATTGTCTCCTGCTGGAGATTCATTTTTCTCCCTCTTCATTTTTTACCCTCTCTGTCCCTTCTCTACTAAATTCGCCTTAATTATTCGTATTCTTTTTCGAAATTAGGAAATAAGTGCGGTTCTCAGATTGAATTCGACTTCAAGGTGGTCCTCTCGCCAACGCGCGTTTCTTGCAGAAATTATACGTGCAAGTGTCTGCTCTATCGCGCTTCATACATCGGTGCTAATTTTTCTTGGCCAATTTTGTGCTCATATTCAAAATATCATATTTTTCGTGATAACTCTCATTCTTTGATACTTTTACGATATTTAAAAAAAAATACATGATCGTACAGATGTGTTTTGAACTGTGACCGGTATTATTTTTTCAGTTTCGCATTTATTAGAAAAGTTGCTGAGGAATTTTCGTGACAAATTTGCAATCGCTTTATCGAATGGTCCAAGAAATGTCAAATTGCTGCTGATACATAGCATTGTTTCCTATATGGAAACTTTGTACCTTTGTTCTGAATGTAAATTTAAAAATACGAGATTTTTGTGATTTTTCATATGCGTTTGTAATAATTAATGTACATTATGCATATAGTCATTTCTAAATAGTCATCTCAATTTTTTTTCACTTTTCCTTATCAGTATTTTGAAACTGGATCGTGTTTATTTTCATTAATTTCTTTTAAATTTGACTTATCCTCAAAACAATATTTTTATTGTTAATATTTATTAAATATTTTTTCGCTTTTTTTATTTTTATTATGCTAGTTTATAAAATTCTAAATAGTTGCATTTTTTCGAAATTATGTGTACGAAGGCAGAGATAAATACCAGAGGCTCCTGAATTCCATTTTCCTCACAAATCCTTTCAGTTTTGGAAAAAAAAAATCAAAAAATTCGCATATGCTCCCAACGGGAAATTCCTCGAGCGCCTAGCCATCTCCGATATCTCTGCACAGTCGGAGTGACGGAGTGCCATTTCCACTCGCACGCGTCTCTATGTGCAACAACACAAAAGCGAAATTTTGCACAATGTTATAAATAACGCGTAAAGAAATCCACAATACAACAAAAAAGTACATAAAAATGAAGAAAAATATTTTGAGGAATAAAAATCAAGTCATAACAAACGCTGAAAAGCAAAAGTAACGCAAATTATAAATTCCATAAAATCGTAAAAATTTTACAAACTAGGAACAAAAATATTTTATATATTTATTTTAAAAAGTAAATTTATTCTTTTATCCATCTATTCAAAAATCAAATAAATAAATAAAAATTCGAAAAACTGTGTTCAAAGTTGGCGTAAAAATAAATTGTTTGACAGTAAAAAAATGCAATGGCGAAATATCGTCTCTCAAAAACTCCGAAAGTAAATGAAGTAAATGAATAAGAAAAGAATATGGTGCCAAAAAAGGAACGATGATAAGCACGTTGTGTTTGAAAATAAGAGAGCAAAAACAAAAGAGAGCGAGTATAATAACAAGCATAAATAAACAGTAAAACAGGCGGGGGGGGGAGGAAAAAAAAAGAAAAGAGGAGGAAAAAAAGTAGGATTGGGCTTGAGGTGAGGCAAAAGGTAAGAAAAGAGCTCCGCGGTTCCACGATTCTGTAGCTGGTTGTGTTTACCTGTGCGGGGCCACAAGACTGGCCAGACTTTTGCCTTCCTTTCCTGATAGCTCGAGTAGTGGGATATTCACTGTTGCTGCTTTTGCCGCAGCTCGCCGCGTACAAAGGCTACCTGGATCGTTCCCGGACACTTTCGACGACAGTAACCACGAAGACGCCATGACGCGATCATCTCTATCGGCACCCTTCGCACGGTGCTTTTTCGACTCGTCGACGACGCGTCTAGTCACCACTACACTTTTCCTCCTCGTCGCTTCACGTGAGTCTCAAGCCCAATAAAATACATATTTCGCTTAAATCCCTTCAAATTCCCAATAAATTTGCTATTGCTAAATACTTCGATATAAATATTCTAAATACAAAGTGTGAACAAAAATAATGTACGTATATACATTTGGAAATTATAAATTTATCACTGATCTTCCAAGTACGCAAACATATGGGTTGTATTATTTTTTAGGAGAATCTAGAGATACAATTCCTCAAAAATTATTTGAATAATTGAAAATGAAGAAATTTAGTGAACCCTTTTCAAATTTGTAACTTTTATTATAAAAACCATATATCAAACATATATAAAATGAATTTGATGAGACAATTTCTTATTTACACTAAGACGAAATGCTCGTGAAAAATTATGTTCACTGATGAGTCACTTTTTAATTATTATACATGAACATTTTTTATGCATTTCAGAACAGTGTATCAAATATTTAACCACTTGTCACTGCTTTTCAAATCACTCCTTAACCCATCATTTAATATAATATTGATGTACTTAAAGGTATTATATTTACCTTTTATACATTACATTTCATAAATACGTTAAATATAGCAGATAATTATACCGCCAATTCATTCAGAAAAAGAAACAAATTAAAAATTCGGAAATATAAAAATTTGTTTACCCCTGAAGCTGTTTTTTCCTTTATCCTTTATAATAGAAAGATTAGCGAGTATTTAATGGACTTATCTGAAATCCAGTCGTATGCAAATGGTGCGTGTTAATGGTGAAACGAGGAATCTGTGCGCGGATTATGGCAGTGGTTGCTGACGAGTGTTGTCAGACACGCGATGCGCGTTCTCAATTTCGTGAAATTTTCCATCGAACTTTGAATAACGCGAAAAAACTGTAACAAAAACGAACATTGAGAGCCTATTTTTAAATATAAAAATTGAATATTAAGTTTTTAAATATAATATAAAAAATTTTTTTGACCATTTAAAATTGTCGAATATTTGGAGTATCCATTATTTTTTATAATAATCTTCTGGTCGCTCTTTTTTTTTTATTAAACTTCGGTGGTTTTGTTCGATGTTGCTACGTCATGGCGCGTTTCGCGCCACATTGCATTCAAGGTCACGCGTATTTTGTCTAGACAGCAAAACGACTCGCAATGTATTTTTTCCGGACGAGAAAACCCGGTGATATTCTTTCCGCGGTCGCCAAACAAATGATGCTTGAAAACACAGTTCTATAAAAATATTTGTGGAATATCAATTCTTCCCTTTTCCTCGAATTTTTTTTTATTTTTCTTTTTTATATGATCGCACATTATGTCAATTTCTACTTTATAAAAATGATATAAACGATTGAGTGCTCGATTATTGAATCTTATACTAATATAAGTTCTATTTAGGACACATTATCGCAAAAAGTCTTCGAAAAACTTCTGGCTCTCTACAAATGTTTTACGGAATTGTGTTTAATTAATTTTTATTGACAAGGTACTTGCATGGCCATTGAGTCAATTTAAAAAAATTACATGAAACAATTAAATTGAACAAAATAAAACATTATTTGATATTTAATTTACGAAAAAGTAATTCTGATTTCTGCAAAAATTTTTATATTGATTGAAAAACATCAATTACTGAACAAACGAAAACGGTGAATTATTAATCAGACTTATACTTCGTCAACTAACCTTTAATATGGTCGTTTGAACATTTTTTCAAAATTTGTTCATAATATTTGAAAGTTAAAGGTGTACAAAATAAATTTTATTCTGACTAACTAAAACCTTTTACTTCGTTTATTTTAGTTGATTGATATTTTTCTTCTTTAGAGTCAAGTCAGTCTTCGAATTATAAATTAAACATTTTTATATTAAATTATAACAAACGAAATATTTCGCTAAACAAATCCCTTCTAAATATACTCCCGACTAGATCTTTGTTTTTTTTTTCAAATATATGCTACATATTGCGACAAATTAAATTTGGTTGAACCCGAATCATATTTACGTAGTTAAATGAAACATATTTTACACTTACAAAAAATATTATTGAGTCAACCATACTTGCTATGATTTTAACTGAATTCTGTTCGTTTAAATTCACATTTATGTTAGTGTGTATGCTACAAGCAGTTTTTTAATAGTATTCTAATTTCGATTGCTCGTATCAGCAGGGTAAATAGGTGTCAAAATTTTACTTGCTAAAAATATTCGGGGTAAGCGAAAAAAAAGAAAAAATCGCGATCTCGATATCCTCCACGATTTTTATAGGTCTTATATACCGTCGAACTCCATTGACTCGAGGTCCATTAGAGAATCTCCGCTGCGCGATTACGATTTTGCCCTGAAAAAGCAGCGTGGCGTTAAACCACTTATAATCCTCCAGTCTTCGTATACACAATCAACAACCTTCTCAGATTAATTCCTAACAAATTGATTTCCTCGTAAATTTATTTGAAAAACATAAATTGAAGTAAAACTCGCGACATTGCTCATTTTCTAACTTCAGCGTATATTCAGTTGGAATATTTTTAATGCTGCGCTATTTTTAAAAGTAAAAATTAAACGAAATAAGTGTTCAGTGTTCGTGAAGATAATTGAATTCTATAATTGTGACGGGGGAACGAAATAGTTAACCGTGAAAGCATCGAAATAAAGAAATGCTAGATGAGAAAGAAAAAAATCTTTTTTGAGAAGGAATGGATTCATCGGTTACAGTGCACAATCTCGGGATGTAGGATTCGTGCATCGTTTTTAACGCTCTGTTTGTCGGGAGGCGAGCGCGGAACTCTCGGTGAGAAGGATCGTATCGGAATCTCTCAATTCGCGGCAGCATCTCAGCAAGAGGCGAGTTTTTCCGTGCACGCGAACTTATCTCTTCTCTCTTTCTCTCCATTCCGCCTTCGATTTTGCTCATGCAAATCCCACTTGGCGAAAAAAAAGCCGAACAAAAACACAAACTCCATGAATATGTAAAAAATAGTAAAAAATGTAAGGAAGGGAAAAAATTACATTTTTTACTCTTGCCGGCGTTCACAGTGAAATGGACAAATCCCGTTTATCTGACTCTGTTAGACGCGGTTAACATCGAACGAATAAACCAGACGTGACGATTTCACGACTATATACTTTCCCTCCTACGGATTCGCGATATTTTGTTTTTGTCACTTCGAAAAAAAAAAAAACTTCTTCATTCATCCTCTGGATAACAGTTAAATTTCGAGATGTGTATCAAAAGAAAAAATGACGCACGTCATTTATATCGAAGTAAATTTATGCAAATTTTGAACGAAATCCGGAGAATAAAATATTCTGATAGAACTACTTTTAAAATTAAATATAGTGGATATTACTGTATCCAAACAGTCAAGTAGAAAAATTGTGTTAAAACAAACTCCAACGTATGAAATCTAAAATAGTAAGAAATTATAAATTCTTCAATGAACTTCTGTAAAAAAATCCGTAAGATCTAAATTAGGGTTACCACGAAAAATATGAAACGTTACTTAGAATATAAATACTATAATATTCTGTCTATAAAAATATAGCTTTAATTCCAACGAAATATAATTTCTCAGTATTTACGAGATACTTATAATTATCTCGTAAATAATTATCTTATGATACAAACATATTATTTCTACGTATTTTTAAATTAAATATTGTCAAATTTTTTAAAAATTTATATGAGGACTCGATATACGTAAAACATTTCTTACTTCGTGACCGCATATATTTTTACGAAAAAATTCCTTATAAAGTGTCAGTCAAATTTCTCGAAATTAAGCAAACTTCCCAACTTACATAAATGATAATAATCACGAAAATGTTGAAAAATTGATCATAATTTATCTGCGTCACGAAAAATGTTCTTCCGAAGCCCGTGCGTCTCTTCGATCGAATCAATCGACACCTGCGGCCCGTTCTCGAGTTCGACTGCCGAAAAGTAAAAAAAAAGGTTTCGATATAGCCGCAGGTATAACGTCCCCCGGAAGACCTCGTCTTAATCTCTTTTCTCTCTCGTTCGGTAACGATTAAAATAAAAGTCATTTTTCTTTCTTCCTTCCTCGGACGATCATTGATTCACTCGATACTTTCACTCTTTCGACTTGTATTCTCGCGGCCAGCATCGATCTCTCGAAAAAACGTGCACGTGAGATCGAAAGTTTGCAATAATCGCATTATTATTATATTACATTATATATTATTATCAAAATTTCAACGATATAAAAAAAATTGATTTTTTGATTTTTCGTGCTATCTTATTTGTCATTTTTGTTGAAAATCTTGCTTTGTTAATTATCACAAGTTACGGTTTGTGCACTTTTCCTTTGAAATTAGTGGTCCAAGATCAAACGATACCCCTGTCAAAATTCTTTTGACTAATGACACGTAATCGATACGACGATTAATAACCGTTTAATTCCATGCGGATCGCCAGGTTCGTTTCATCGACACGATATTCACAAAGAGAAAGTTAAAAGAAAAAAGAAAACTAGTAGAATGTTGTTGTACCGGATACTTTTACGAGTCATATCTTAAAACGAATTCTTCTCGACGTGGATGAGAAGAAAAAAAAGCAACGAAAAAAAAAGGCAAACGGACCTCGTGAGCCCTTGAGACTGTTTTGAAATCGCGTCGAAGATCGTCCGTCAGAATTTTCTGACAACTGCAAAATCGTTGAAAAATGAAATAAAATAAAATAACGGGGAGAGGAGAGAGAATGGGGAGTGAAGAAAAATGTGAAACACGGGATAAAGACAGCTTCGAGTTCCTCGGATATCGTCGAAGTATTATTGCGCCACGAGGCCAATTACACGAAGTCTGGCGGGCCGCCTCTTTGCTTTCTCCTTCACGTTGCTCGCTGCAAATGCCCGCCGACGTGTATTTCCACGTAAACGTACACGCGAAGAGACCCGAACAAAAATTTATTTACATGTATAAATAAAAATATACTTTGAGTGGATAATGAATACATGCTTGTGAAAATGTCATGGGGTCATCAACATCGTGTCGTTTACAATTTTGGATCTCCCTCGACGAATCTCTCTTTCCGCTGATCTCGCACGAGTGTGATCTCGTAAGTGTACGAGCACTTCATTAAAAGCCAGCATCTTTACTATACACACACATTTTATTTTTATATTTTACATATATACGTATGTGATATATACTTTCATCTATGTACATGTACATTTTGCATATACATTTCATGTATATATAAAGTGTTTCAGAATAAGATATATGAAAATACAAAAATGTAGCATTAAAGTATAATTATGTCGAACAGTCAAATCCAACATTTTTTAATCAATTTTTTCTACGTAGGACGTAGTTTGCTTAAGTTTATTAACAAAAATTATTAAAAATGGGTTTACGAATAAATTCAAGATCACACAAGTGTAGTTGGTACGTAATTAGACGTCAGAGCAATGCAACATATAGAAATGCTTCACCATTTAAAAAGACCAATTTTATTTTATTTAAAAAAAACAATATTTAAGAAGATTCTTGCATGATGATCTTTTTAAAATTGTTTTTCGTATATAAACTAAAGGTAAAGCAATCAGATTAATTTTCTTTTAATATTGTTTTTCAAAAATGCGTGTATACGTTCTTCAATATTCCTACTAAAAACAAAAAAATTTAACATATCTATCTAATTCTCATATTTATTAAAATATTTCTCATACATCCTTAAAAAAATCTCGACGCACTTTTCAATCTGACGGACCGTTGATGAGTTATCGAATGTCAAGCGTAAGCCAATAATTGGAAGCGAATCCCGTGAGATTTTCCAACTGGCTGAATGTCGAACTTTTTCAATGTTCGTTCGGTTCGACAACGTCTAGATGCTTTTAAAATTTTTTTAGGTAATATATTTATTTACGGAGTGATTTCAATCGATTTTCACGTCAAATTCGGTGAAAGTCAAAGTTCTAGTACACGATCTTCATTTAAAATGATCATTTTTCGTGCAACCTAAAATTCAAATAATATTGGATAACCATTTTTTATAAATAATTCTTTGGAAAATCGTTCAAACCTTCTTCATCGTAAAATTAACATTTTTTTTAAATTACAAGATTTCATTGGGTAATATAAATATATCCAATGCTCAGCTTTGCAACTTGAATATCAGATCTTATTAGATTACGAACAAAATACGATTAACAACTTTTTCGATATTTACATAATAAATTCTCTTTAAAAAAATTACATGACATGTAAATTTAAATTTTAAACATATTTTTACGTGATATTGAAGAGCATTTATGTAAATTTTTAAGAAATTCCCTTTAAAGTCAGTTTACGTAAGTACCTGACCAAATATTGGATATCGTAAGTCTGAAAAGAAATAAATGATATTATTAATAATAAAAAATTGAAATATTTTGTTCAAATACCATAAAATTTCAAATATTTATTTTGTTAAACTGCTATAGAATGAAGCTACAAAATCAAAGTAATTATTTCGAGTGCTATTCGAGTATACTGCCAGAAATGTTCTATCCTTATTTTTATTCAAAATTCTCAATAGAGAACCTCCTCGAAAGTATATTCTTCTGGGACAGCCTATACAGGATTTTTGAGAGACTCGCGTATAGTTCGTGTATGTTCGAAGAAATATACACACGTAAAACGAAATGATGCTGCAATTTATTATTTGAATTCCCATCGAGGCACGCCCTGGCTTCGTAATTTCGAACTCACCTCAGAACTCTCCATGTACTGCATTAAGCGACAAAAAAAAGGTATTCAAAGAAATAACGCTGTGAAAGCTTTTTCCCCCGGAATCGTAAGAAATCTCGGTCCCCAGAGCTTTAAGTTCTCAGAGAGAAAGCTTTCACAGCCGCGTACGAATTTTCAGATACTTTTTTTTTCGAATATCTCGATGCAACACGGGAAGGACTTTACGTTCATTGACAAACAGTTTTCCAAATACCGAAACATTATCTCAGTCAGCTTGTATTTCAAACGTTCGAAAAATGTTCCCTCGGTTTCGTTAGTTGAATACGTTTCACGAAAAAAAAATCAAAAATGATCCAATCGAAAGAGGCGATAATACGATCTCTGGGTTCCGATATACCCAGGTAAAAAATTTCATTTATCTTCGACGAAATGGGAATCGAAAAAATATTCTGCGTAGCGTAAACGTTGAATATTTCCATATTTTTCGAATATCGCGTGTGTACGACGAGAGGGATATAAAACGATGAGATATATTCTTTGTAACTGCGTAAATTTATCTTCGGCACGGACAGATTTGTTACCGAATCGGCAAGTACGATGTACGAATAACGAAAAAAATAAAAAAGAGAGAGAGAGAGAGAGAGAGAGAGAGAGAGAGAGAGAGAGAGAGAGAGAGAGAGAGAGAGAGAGAGAGAGAGAGAGAGAGAGAGAGAGAGAGAGAGAGAGAGAGAACGAAAAACTTGATGGGGAAAAGAAGAAAACAAGAATGTGAAAAAGGAGATGCGGTGAAAAGAGCGCGAAAGATTCGCAGAGTTGGAAAAAGACGAAGAGAATAAGAGCGAGATGGAAAATATGAAAGTTCTCGGAGCGAGAAACGCGCGAGAGTCAGCAAAACAGGCGTAACAGGCGGTGAGATATCCCTCCCTTCTCTTCCCTTGTCCGACACAGTAAGGTGGATATCTGCGTACGTGTTACCTGCCTGAATGCTGACGAGGACGCGACGAGGACAGGAAGCATTACGTGATCATTTGCATTTCACCGGATCGTTAAATTATACTTCCTATACAGTAAAATCATAAATGTAAACCCAACATTCATGCGTTTACCTTCGTTTGTTCCCTAGTTCAGAATTTCTCAGGAGCAATTTATCAACTTATTTTCTCAGCTTGAAAATGATCATAATTGCCAATTAAATTGTTGAAGAAAAAAGAGGGTAAAAATGTGCATGAACGAAATTAGGCCTCAGACAATTATAAATCAGCGGACCCTTATTGTAGCGAAAAGCACATATACATAAAAAATTTATTGACTAAATTAACGAGAAACATATTTCACACATTTTTTCTAGTTTTCATTTTAGAAACAATGCCAATTATCTATATTTTAACCAATGTATGCTTAAATTAATTGATATTATAAGAGTGAAAAAAAAATTATAATAAATTTAAAAAGAGAATGTAAATTATAAAATTATATAAATTATAAAATTATAAATTATATCTGAAGCTTAATGCAAAAAGTAATAATGTCCCAGGTTCTAATTGACCATTTTTCACTCGAATTACAACAATAATATAATTGATATAATATTTAAATATTATTGACACAGTATACATAAAATAAAGAATTGAACAGAAATAACTATACCGAAAAGAATATGATTGGTTTCTTCAATGGTACATAATTGTTATAATAAATTTCTTTCGCTGGAGGCACAGAAACTAGCGAGATCTTTTCCCTTTGCTCTCTCGGCTTTAAAAGCCTGGTCTGACTACTTCAAATCTCACATTTCTCGGTCACTGTTTTAACAAATATATTGCAAAAAAATCACATTCACAAAAATCTATTGAATTTCAAAACAAAAACAATGAACTTGTCATAATCATAAAAGAATTATCACGACTACAGATCAATTTTCCAAAATTCCTAGAATTATTTTCGAGGTGGATAAAACCTTGATGTTTTGTTTCGGTGTTTCTTGTTTTGTATAAGTATAAACAAATTAAGAAAAGAAGAAAAACAATCTGTAACGGATTTGACAGCAGATAACAAAGTACGAAGTTCTACGAATCGAGCTTTGTTTCGTTATCGACCATTTCCATTTTGGAAACTGATATATGGATTCGTTAGTGATGCTCATATTCATGGACAAGTCGAAAGAACGACGATGACTGTTCATTTCTTTTTTGAATCAACAGTGAAAGAGCGAATAATGATTATCAGACGCCTCGTCTGACACCTCGGTCAACACGCGACCAATTATAGATAGTCTCAGAGTTTCGATTGTATACGTATATATTTTCTGTGAAAACGAAAAGAAAAACAAATTACGTGCACCAAATGAGAAACAAATACACAGGTATAAATAAATAAATATATTCGTATCTCATCGATCGATTTTCTGACGAAAAAAAGTAGTTCTTAATACTTTTTTAGTGTTTATGAAATAACTAGCAGTAAAAGTACATTGGAAACAATAAAAAGTTATTTTCAATGTCTGCATTTACTTCTATCATTTTTATTTATTTATTTTTTCCGACCTCCCAAACCATGAACACAGTCTCTCGCTTCATCGACAGTCTTTTGCCATCGAACCGAGGTGAACCGGTGAAAAGATTATCGCGGGAAGACATCGGATATCGCGTGAAGTGAAAGAAAAATTGTTGCACAAAAATCGCATGCTCGTAATATTGTGCGCTGAAAGAAAATCTGTCCCGTAATCTTTTTCGCTTGAAATATAACTGCAGTTTTTAACATATATATATATATAATTTTTTTAATCTTTTCCACTAAAATATAGAATAAATGAATTTTTATGGTACACTTTAAAAATAAACGTGTTATTCTAACACATGTCAAACATGTGTTAGTTTTTTAATCCTATTTTTACACGTGATGTACCTGTTTTTTTTCCTTTTCTTCACATTTATAGCCGTATTACTTAAGGTGGTAGTTGTATGAAATTATTTTAATTTCGTTCAAATTTGCATAAACGTTCCTCAGCATTACACCAGCATTATTATGTAATATTTAAAGAAGCTTCAGCATGTGAGAATGAAGATAATTATTGTTGTAAATAGATATGAGGTTTAATTATATTTTACATAAAAATTTATGATCGCGGTACTTTCGAGACACTTATATGAAATTCTAATATCAGATACGATAATAAGTATAAGTGGATACAATTTATATTCACCAAAAATAAAAATTATTTTTAATTCGTGTGTATTAATTTAATCTTTTATGACTTTTGTATCCAGTAGTGAAAATTATTTAAAAAGATTATTATTTAAATCTCTAAATTCGTCAATTTATGTTTTGATTATATAAATATCTCAAAGAAAATACTGTCGGACTTGTACTTAACAATGTTATGTACCTCCTTAAGAATAAATTGGGATGTTTTGAAAAATACTAAGACGTTCGTTGTGTTTTTCCTAATGATTCGTTAAATTCAGCGTTAGCAAGTTTCAAATTTTCAAAATCAATTCTTATAGAAATGAATGAATTCCTTGTCAACGTTGAAAAATCGTTTTTTTTAAATGCACAAACAAAACAAAATAAATTACGCGAAAAAAAAAACAATATATATTTTGTCGCAACACGTGATTGACTCCGGTGAACGGAGCTGTTGAAATTTTTCCTCGAATTGTCTCCGAGCGTATCGCTTTCCAGTGGAATGAGTACGAATGTGCAGGGAAGATTGACGTATCTGTCAATTTGGTTTGGAATTCATATGAATAGCTTTGGCTTAAAATTCGTTATCCGGGAAGAGCTCGTTAAGCCGAACGGAGTGAGAGCTCAGTTGCGCGCGTTCTTACCGGCGAGCTGTAATAGGCAAGTGGAGTAATCCCGTGGTGGACGGCCACGGAGGGATCCGCCGCGTCCGGTGAAACGGGCGGGCGAGCTTTGACGTTCGCAATCGATCCCGCGGTAAGGAAGACGGTTAACGGGAATTCGTGCGTACTGCGTGTATTATATTAACATCGAGAAAATTCTCTCCCTCGTTCATCCCGACATCTTTCTCCACTGCGAAACAGTAAACATCCATAAATTCCTCCGGTCCAGATATAAACACGAGCAAAAGCCAGGAACAAAGTTTAGTTACTCGTGCCCGGACGCGATCGTATAGCATTGATTATCGGGACGAGAAACAAGGGAGAAAGACGAGGATGGAGAATTTTTTAAAAATAGAGAATGAGAGAGAGAGATAATATTCAAGGTGGTCCTACGGAATGGCTGTATTCACTCCTCGGCTCAGAATGTAACGAGGAATGGCGATCCAACATTCCGCGGTATCTCGTGATGCCTTGCTCTGCTCTACATGCCACGAAAGTACGCCGTCTAATGTGCATTGCATGCCGTACGTAAATAGTACACGCCAAGATATTTGTGCGAAATACGTGCGGTTACGTTTGACGAGAAGGAAAGAGCCTGGTCAAATTTATCGTCATTTTGTAGTTAATTAATTATTTTAAGGTCTCTTCTTGCTCTTCTTGTTCGACATTTCATACATTCTTCTTCATTTAAATATAGGAGTTTATTGAAGATTCACGAGGAATATTTTTAAAAATTTGAGCATTATATTAATTTTTGAAATATTATTGTGGCTCAGTATATGAATAAAATTTTGTGTTAAATTTAAAATTGTTTCACTGAATGGTGTAAGAACAATCAAATGCCTCGACCTTTCCTCGATTTCTACCACTTCTGAGGCTTCCATCGTGCAGCTTCGAAGCCACTCCTAAAAATTTCATAATAGGAAAAAAAAATTATTCATCTATTGCAAACAAACTGCAAAGACGAACAAACGAATAGTTTCAATAGTCGAATACGACAAGTGAAGCTACAAGGGGAGATTTAACTTAAAGAAAAAAGAAATGGAGGCAAAGTTAAATTCGATTCCCTGAAGAAAGTCCTTCAGCGACGATTTTAATGGACGCGAGATTTTTCGCAAAGTCTCGTAGACGTGAAAATGCGAGAGAATTTCTACCGTTAGATGGCTCGTGGGAGTTGAAGAGAATTTTATCTTTTAGGATCGAGAAAACCGTTCTAGGTTAACTCTCCTCGCAGCTTCCTCTCGCATTTTTCCTCCTTCTTCCCCCGATCCCCCGTCAGGAGGATCCCGGAGTGAATGGGATCGTACAGGTGTGTTTAACGTTACGATTATGGCGTTACATCGAGATATATTCTAACTAGACGAGGAGAAATCCTTGTCCTCGGGTCCTCGTAATAAAAAAAAAGATAAAAAAAACATACGAGTACACAGGCCTCGGTAACGAAGTCGAAGCTGACTGCCGTATGCCAATCTCCCTGATGATCATTCTTCACCGTAGACTTTCGAGGACACGAGTGAATGCACGCATTTTTCCACCTCGCTGTCGACGATCCTCATCGGAGAGAGGATCTTGTTATAATCGTAAAAAGCTCGCGGTATCACAATTGACCTTTTTTTTACCATTTCCGACTCGTGCTGACGCATTAACTTTGTTGTTATTCAAAGAATCATAACGAGATTAGAGTAGTACGATATTCACATTAAACAATTAGTAAGATTTGTACAAAAGAACTACCTACAAGAATGATTGTAAATACTTTAGTTATATCATAGAAATTTTTTTTTATTGTAGTTAGATTAGAATAATATTCATAGAGGTAAAATATAATCTCATATTTTTCGTGATAAAGGCTATGCATACATCTATACATTTAAAAAATTCAAGATAAAATTGAAAAAAGGACCCCCTGGAAGCTGTTGACAGTCCGAATTTTTTTTTGAAAATAGTACATGAAAAAATATACAAAAACATACACTATATGCAATATACATTTGCACTATACTGCTGGTATTATTTCATAATGAAACTTAAGAAGTATTAAGCGTTTTAGCTTGATCTTACCGAGACAATCGCCTTAAAATTTCAATAATATTTACTTGGAGAAATAAAAATTTTTTAATGTTGTCAATAAAACTACCTCTTCATATTGGAGACACTGATCCTAGTTGCAAGAAACGTTAAAGAGTTGAATGCCTGACTTGCATAATTGTAAGTCGATACGTTTTATCGCCTAGTCATGCACTCACATTCACTGTTTGTCTCCTGTACCAGTGATGAATGATTTATCGATACTCGCATGACAGGCTAGATAAACGTGCAAGAAAGCACCCCGGCGAGTCAATAGAACTCGTATTTATTTAATCGTCGCTTTTTGCACTTTTGATGCATCAATGAATTTTAATGGGATTTACACTTCAAAGAACTTTTTTTTATGCCGAATATTCGAATGTGGTGTAATGATAGAATCTTATTTTTAGCAAACTGAAACAACATTCTATGTCTATTTCATATAAAAAATGAAATAGCTCTAATTTATTTTCGTACTTTCGATGATATACGTGTATCTTTACTTAACTTTGATCAATACTTTCATTATTTATAATATAATTTATTCAGCAATTTTTTAAAAAATTTTGAAGTATCAGTTCTGACACGTGTCAATAAAAGGCGCGTGAATTTTCTAATTTTTTTATCAATAAAATATTTTACAATAAAGTTTTTCAAATGAACATAATCGTTACTTTTTTTTTAACAGAGGTTTGCAACGCCGCTTATTATGGAAAATTGATTGGCAAATTAACCGAGCTGCATCATGGCGTTAGTGGTGAAGTTTATGCAGTGGATGCAAGAACGCTTTACATAAAAGATTTCACGTACGACGGGGAAGGACCGAGTAAGCCATTTCCATTTTTTCTAGATATGTATTTCAAATATAAAAATTAATATTTATAAGAGTAAGTTGATTAGTTTATTTATAGAGTGTTATTGAGTATTTTATTATAAAGATGTAGCAAGGTTTAAATTTAAATAGGGAAGTATAATTATTAGAACAAAGCTTGATTTTAAGATTTGAACGATAACAGCCTTGACCCGACTAAAATGGGATCATAAAAAATATGCCGACGTCAATTCGAAATCCGGAATTACCATCTCGAACTCTCACGGAATAAGAATTCCGTAACCTTCAACTGTCTTCGAAATAACTGTTCGATCGACCTCAGAGACGCGCAGTCTCGTGTCCTTTTTACTTGTATATTTTTTTTTGATTTAAAAAATCCTCATTTTAACTCCAGGTATTCATATACTGCCGTATAAAAACCAAATAGAGCAGACTGGAGTTACACACATCCCAATACTTCGCATCAGAATAGTACATTTGGTCATTTTTTCAGATTCAGACATTTATGTTAATTGATGGAAAGATATCCTAAAAGAAAGTCTCTCTTGGTATCTTTCACGCAATATTGATTTAAAAATTGTATATTTAGTTTGATAATAATTATAGTATAGTTGTCACTTCATATTTTTCTCTTAGTGCATATGTAGAATCTATTCTAGAATCTAATCTAATTTATAATAATTAAAAAATGTAATCTAATAATTTTTCGTTTCATGTATGAAAAACATTTAAAAGCGACGATCATCCAAGACTCTCCTTAATATGTAAAAGAAAAAAGAAAAACTAAACGTCTCAATAAGAAAATTGAAATGAATCATGTTTCCAGCTGCCTGGTTCTACGTCAATAATGCAAAGGGTCCAAACGGCAATGGCATAAGGCTTCGTGATGAGCGAGGATCGTAAGTTGATTTGATCAATAATTATATTCCCTGTAACCACGATGTATGATAATTCTCAGCGATCATGATAATGATTTTCTGCGATAAAATATTTAAAATGTAATTTTATATAATTTAATATTCAATTATGTAAATCTGAAAATTCTCGTAGCCCGGACGTCCTCAAAAAGTATCGGAAAAAAGGCGTCACTCTAACTCTGCCGGAAGGCAAAACCTTGAACAACATTAAATGGTTCTACGTCTGGTGTGACGAGTTCGCTGTGAGTAATTTATTATTCAAACGTCTCTAAAAGGAAATAATAAAAATATATTTAATCATTTTCATTTCTATACCATATACGAAACGTTTTATCATGCTGTCGCATACTTATTGTTTAATAACAAAATAAAACCACTTGCTACATATTTTATTCAATGTTTGACTCATACGATACGTATTTTTAAATTTCAATTCAAAACCAAATAAATGTCCTTCATGTTGCACTTTATTCCAATATTGATAATAAAAAACTACTAATTGACTATTCTTTTAAAAATGTAGTTTTTATATTTGACAAAAAAAATTTTAAGGGAGAGGAACTGTTTTGCATAGTAAATGGAAATTCATTCGGTGACAGTGACGTAGAGGGAGAGACAATGACTTTTATCGAGCGCTTTGGTATTCGAGCATCAGTGACAAGAATAGAGAATAAACGTGCAGTAGAAACGGTCGAATAGGATCAGACAACGCAGAAATAAAACCTCTCTCCATTTTTCTCTCTCTCTCTTTCTTTGAACTTCTCTCTTTCTCTCACTCGTTCTCCCCAAGGTCTCCTTAAGTGGAGCACACACATCGTTCGGAGCTACTCTCTCCATCGCTCTCCCAACTCCACTGTATTTATCATCCTGAACACGCGGCCTACTGGAAAGTAATAGTAGAAAAAAGGATAAAAAATGGTCACTCTTCTCCGAAGATTTCCGGCCGAGTAACGCAAAACTTTTTACGGTCGACCCACGAATATTTCCTGAGAAAGTGAGAGTACGATATGAATATCCGTATTAATAGATTTGAAAAGTTTTTTTTTCGTACTTTCGAATTTCGCCGAGCTAGAATCATTTTTATTTATATTCTGTTTGAGTTTGCGTTTTTTGTCATACTCGGATAAATCACTAAATTTATTACGTCATTGAAGAAGAGCGAAAGTGTCTTTGT